>JAVHNF010022344.1:0-11552 GCA_034783455.1 Micropsitta finschii | reverse complement strand
CAGAAAGCTCCATCAGCAGGCGTGTGACCCAAACCACTGCTGATGATGGATGGATGCCATTGCCCAATGTTGGGGAGCCAACAGAGCTGCTGCAGAGCAGCTGCCTTCATTCCAGGGTGTCCTCTTTAGCTTTCTCTTCTCATTCCAGGTGGAAGCATTTAAGAGACCATCATTCTCCGAAATCCTGGATGAGTTGGAGGATGTCATGGAGAGCCTGGAACCTAGGAGGGACAATCTGCTTTTGGTCTGAGCTGCATGCCTCCTGTGAGGCTTGGCAGAGAATTGCCCAAACTGTAAATTAACTGCCTGGGGGGTCAGGAGCGAAGGAGAAAGATGGGGAAGGGCAGAGCTAAGTGATGTGCTGGAATTTATTTAATCACGGTCTTGGTCTCTAATTTCTTGCATGGAAAACAGGGTTAAAAATGGAGAAGGGACTTACCAAGGGTATATTTTTCCTAGCTAAATTTTTTAACACATGTAATTAGGACACCAAGCCTCCTTTGTCTGTTTGCTTGTTAAAAGCAAATGATCCTGGAAGACCCTGAATTCCCTTAAGGATGCTTTCTGATCCCCAATAGAAACATTATCCTTTCCTGCTTTCCTGTGGCCCCTGGACCCAGGGTCTTCCCCTTCTCTACCCTCATGGCCTTGGAGGGCTGGGGTCTGGCCATGAAAAGTAGAGGGGCTTTGAGGTGCTTGGTTAGGCTTGGAGTCACCTTATATTTGAAAGCCTTAAAGCACCCATCCAGCAGCCTTGCAGGACAGGTGTGCTCTGTAAGGTCTCTGACTGGGTCAGGGCTCACCTGGGCATGGAGGCTCTGGGCAAGGTTTTAGAGAATCAGACAAGGCCACCCATGGGGTGCCAAGCTGTGGCAGCCAAGGCAATGGGGAGCATGTGCCCTATTAAGGTACCAACTAACATTCCTCTCAGAAAAGCTTTGTCAGACACAGCACTCTAGATTTCTCCCAGCTGCCCTTGACTGGGGCTCAAGGATGGAGGCTTCTGCTTCCCTCCTTCTTGTCCCACTGCAAAGAGCAAATTGCCAACAGCTTGTGAGGTGAAATCAGGGAGAGCTGGATCCAGCATCATTCAGCATCTCACTAATTTCTTTGCCTCCTTGGCAATGTGGGACACCCTTCCAGGCACCAGGCTTCATTTTGATACCATGTTTTCTTCTATGGGCCAGGGGATGGTGCTGGGGCTGTGAACCCCAACCAGAGGTGGAAAGAATAACAGCTAGAAATGGTCTGATGTTGCAAATTAAGAGAAGAAGGTGAGCAATCGAGTTCCTGCCTCCAAGTCAGCTGATTGCTGGGCCATTGGTCTGAAAGACATGTTCTGCTGGGATCAAAATGTTTGTGGGTGTAAATAGGTCTAATGTCTGTATAGTGGTGGAGCTGTGGCTCTGTTCTTGTAGATTGTAAGCCCTTGGAGCAAGGATCATTCATCTGTCTACCTAAACGTGTTTGTACAGTATGTAGCTGATTGGGCCTTCTTCCAGCGTGGGGACCTTCCATGCCTGGGGGCCTCATCTCAAGCTCTTGGAGCAAGATTTAGTGTCATATATATCTAACATCTCTGTGCCATGGTGCCTGCACAAGGGAGTGTCAGTGGTGTGCTGGGACAGAGACTTGGTGGAGGAGCATGGTGCATTTTTAACAGGGATCATAAGGAATTGTAAGCTGTCATGAAACACACTGAATGGCACCAGGGTCACCACATCAACCAGGGGGCTCTTGGGAGCATCTGCAGCTCCTCATTGCCCAAAGCCGCCATTGTGCTTTTGTGGGATACTGACTTACTTGCACAAGAAACCTCCTGCTCAACACTAAACTGCCTAGCAGATACCTTCATCTCAGCTGGATACTGTCAGTGTGGGGGAAGCAAAGCCTCGAGAAGTAGAAGACTGAAAATAATGGAAGTTTTTCAACCTGGAGGGGAGAGTCACTTTTTGAATTGCACCAGTTTGGTGACTTCAGACCAGTGGAGTGAAATGGACTGCAGCAGCAGTACAAACTGCACTGATATGTATGTGTGTCTTCAGTGAGAGGTAGTGACCACCAGCATCACTGCAATGTGTTGGATGAGAGTCACAGGATGTATATTTGGCTGCAAGGAGATAGACCTGAGGAGCTAACTGCAACCTTCCAAAGCTTCGCAGGCTCCCCTCGGCACTTCTTTCATACAGAGATAGGCTTGAGACTGAGGAATCTTAACAGTATGTCCTACCAACCAAAGCATTAAGGATACAGAGGCTTTTCCAAAGGCCACTATGGATGAAGGACAGCTGTCCACCTTGGCTCAGTCCCTGGTTAGACGCATTGCTTTCACAAAGCCTTTCCTCAGCCTTCCCCACTGTCTGGTCAGCAAAGCTGCAGTCTATTCTTCCTCTGCCCTCCCCTACAAAAGAGTAGACTAAAGGAAGATCATACATACTCAACGTACCGATCCCTTATATGGCCTCTTATGGGGTGAAGTTGTCTTGTCTCCCTGCAAGGCTGCTCCTCTGCTGGCCAACCCATTCCCAGGACCAGCAAGGCTTGGTGCTGGTGGTGCCTTACCAGAGACTGGGTTCATCCTTCCTCCAGCCATATGTGTGACTCTGGTCCTGCAGAGTGACAACTGTGGGACTGGGACATAGCAGAAGAGGTGTGTGGAATTGTGTGTACTTTGGTGATGCCGTGGTAGGAAGGAAGATGTTTTGGTTTTGTTTATCTACTTGGAGGTAAGAAGCTTGCTCAAGGATTAAACAGATGGAGGGGGGTGTGTGTATGATTTCTGCACAGAGCACACACAGCATTACCCAGCACAGTCTGAGCTGTAAGGATTGTGTTTCTTCTGTATTTGCCATGTGCCCCATCCACTCTCATGATGGGGACATACTCTGGATCAGAGGAGACTGAAGGATATCATGTCCTTGCTAGAAGGACCTTTGGTACCTGCTGCAGGAGCAGGTGGCACTGAGACTTTCTGCAGGCACCATATGGACTAGAAGAACCAACAGGGGAGCCTGCAGAGCACAGAAGTGGTCTGGAAACTTGCCTAGTGCATCTCATGGGCCAAGAGTTTCTCTTCACTGGTGAAATGTGAGCATGGGAAACCTGCTGAGATGCTCTCCAGGTACAAGCCCGTGCGCTGGGAGTGCAGGGCCTCACTTCCCTGTGCCAGTCTGATGCAAAGACCAGGTCAGTGGTTGAATTTCATGTCTTGGAGTCCTGGCACTGAACTGAAGTAACCGTGATGGGTGGAGGTTCTGGGATAGTGCAGCAGGCTCCCATTTGCTTAACCAGACCAGGAGCCTTTGCCTCTTCCTTCTGTTGTCCACTTGCTGTGCAGGTGGCTGATGGCATGGACCTCGCCATACTGTGCCCCATGGGCCATGGGCTCCTACATCCTACATTGTTTTGTTTGCTTTTATAAATGCTATTTGGGAATAAATTCTAGTGGGTCTTTTCTACATCAGCCCTGGCTGCTGTGTTTTAATCATCCTGGGTCTGCCGAGTGATGCTGCCGAAATGCCGTGTTTCCAAGCAGAGGCACCAAACACAACTAAATGAACAGCTTTGTGCTCCATCAGCCTGGCATAATAAACCTTTAATTAAAGTAACTGACAGAAGAGTATTACCCATGACAGAGTGGTATTCTGAGTATCTTGGTTTGTGGCAGGGTCAGCTGGTGTCTTAAGTCACCCCTTCAGTTGCGTGGGCACAAGGTAACAGCAGGAGCACAAACATAGTGCAAAGGATGTAGGATTCATTTTTAAACCCCAGCAGCCTGTAAGCCAAAAGGACCAAACATAGTGAAACAATTTCCCTTCCCCAGCTGCAGCTTGCTTCATGCTGTCTCACACGTGGCATTAGTTACTTTTCAGATGCAATGCTCTCAACAAGGACACCTCAGAAAATCTGAGGAAGTTACTCACAATGCCAGGACCACCAGGTCTGCTGCCTCCAAACCCAAATCATGGAGCAGTGCTGAAACTCAGTTCTCTGAGCTCCTCTCATCGGTGTTAGGTAGGAAGTGATTCGGAGAAATCATCAGAACTCGCCAACAGTTTTTCAAGGTGACAAGGTGATTCTTTATTGTGGGGCCGGGAGACACAGGGGTAGCTCCACCTAGCTTGTCTCCCTGAATTGATAAACAAGCCGTCCTTGTACAGTCACAGTTCATACATATTCATTACGTGCATACGTATTCATTATGTACATACATGCATTACATCATTGTTCCAGAAAGTTTCTCCGCATGCACACAAAAATGTGGTGCTGGTCTCTAAGGATAGTTTACTTCTTCCAGCAATCTTCATCACTTCTGGCAGCCTTTGAAGAACATACAGTAGATAATGCTTATACCAGCTTAATTGGTTCGTTAACAATGCAGACATAGCAATCATCGTGTTCTTCTACTTATCAGTTACTTAGCTGCAGCCCATCCTGGACATCTGCTAGTTTCAGATACTCTTCATCTATGCATCCTGGTTTTTTATCCTGTTTTCTTACACTTACTTTTGTACTAAGGTCATAAGGACCTAAAACTATGCCATCTACAATGGTTTATCTTATACAAGGATTCTCATTATGTTCTCTAACGGCACTCTGACTATATATTTTTTTTTTCTTCTGTGTAACATGTACCTCAGTTATTTTCCATTACTACTGCTACAAAGCCATCAAGCGTAACGTTGCTTAGAACTGATTCTACTTATTTACAAAGGTTTGTATTTAATTTTGTGCCTCTTTGTCTCAGAAGAAGACCTTTCATTCCAAAGTCCAGTTTCTTGGAGTCAGTCAGATTTCAGATTTACAGCTGCGACACCTCTGGGCACTTGCACATGGCCAAAGTGCTGTGTTCCTCCTTGGAAAGAACTGTACTGCAGCCCTTGGAGCCTGCCAGCAATCACGTGGGTGGTTCAGACTCCTGAGTCTTCCCTTGTCCCAGACAATGCTGGAGGGCATTGCTGGAGGCAGCCTTGATCTGGCCAGGAGGCTGAACTTGGTGGGACCTGAGGACTAGATTGGCCTCGCTTTTGCTGTCAGATGGCTGTGAATCAACAAGCCATCAGAGATGCTTCCAACTTCCATCATGTGTCTCACTCCCCGACATTGCAGAAAACATGTCCTCTCCCCACACCTGCTCAGCTGGTGACTCCTGCAGCCTCACTTGTCATTATTTGCAGCAGGGGAAATGTCTGGAGAAGCCCCGGGGATGCTGTAATTTCTAGGTTTCAGAGCAGAAGAGCATTTCCAAACACAAAATTTCAAACACAGAAAGAGCTTTCCACGACAGAGAAAAAAAGTCTTGAGATGAGCAGTGGCTGGGATCAGTCACAGATTGACTGAGGCTATTCTTGGTTTTCTTCTGGGGACCCTTGGCAAGAAAAGGAAAAGCAAGAGGGACTGGATGGTATCCTGACAGTTTGGGGAGCATTACTTTAGGACATCTCAGGTCTGTTCCCTGCTTCTTCCCCCACTGGTCAGATGTGAAAGCTGATGGGGGGAGGTGGGAGTGTCAGGCTGGTGGTATGTGTACGTATCTAGGGAACTGCATCCTGACCTTAGGGGTTCAATTCTTGCTTGCTGGAGTCACAAACCCTCTCTGACTGCTGCAGGCATAATGCCTGAAATGGACCATCAAGCCTAAGGACCCTCTACCCCACATGCCTGTATCAGCATAGGAAGCATTTTCCTGCCTTGAAGTGGTTTGCCAAACCATGGCTTACCGCACCAGCTCAGGGGATGCATGAGAATTTCACTCTGCAGCCAAGCACCTAGCACCGGTGATAGTTTGTCATACCTGAACATTTCCTCCATGGAGTTGGGTGGCGGGTCTGGGAATATCAACTAGATGAGTGTGTGTGAACTGAGCTTGGTGTTCTCCTAATCCCTGTAACATCGGTGTCCTTCACAGATGAAATTTAAATGTTGAAGATTTCTGTGTAGCAGGAGGAGAAAATAGAGGGGAGCAGAGAAAGGGTATTCAGCACTTTTAGCTAGGTTAAAACTGACGGTACCAGCTCTTCCGCCTCTGCAGAGGAGTCTGTGGTTCTGCAGAACTGGCACCTTGGGCATCTCTGAGACAACATCAGTGGCACGGCTGGACGCTTGAGACCTTGTTGCTGCTCCTGCTGAGGACACGTCAAACTGACTGAGAGTAAGAGAAAAACAAAACACAGCTCCTGGAGAAGTAAGCAGGGACAGGGCCTAGTGAATAGGCCTCGGATTTATTTCTTAGCACATCGTTGACTGGCTCTGGTGTGCTGGATGAGTGACCTCTTCGGTTTTCTCAGCCACAAAGTTTGGATTCAGTATTGTAGGGCTGTAGCTACCATTGCTACACACATATGCAATAACTGTGTGATAAACCTGCGTCCATTAGGAACATATACAAATAAATACTCTGTTTCCACTCACTCTGGTCTGTCCCTGTAGTGAGGAGATAGCACCAAGCTCTCCTCTCCTATGGAGGAGGAGTCCAGGAAGAAGAGCCCCTTTAACCAGTTCTGCTAATAGTCAAATACAACATCACAGTAACTATGAAGTGCCTCCGTCTGCCAGCGGATAGTCCATCTTCAAATGCCACTGGAAACAAGGTGAAATGGAAGATACTGGCACCTCTTGGCAATTTACATTATGTTCACTTGTGCAAGGCTTGACTTGGGACTACTTTAGTGTCCTGGTACCAAAAATATTGCTGGACAGACTGTTCTGTATCTAGTTCTTGGTCCACAGTGGCTAAAGAATGAGATCCAGAAATGTGCCCTGGAGGAGTGGCTGCAGTTGTGTTGTGGTGGGAAGTGCTGGACAACACTCCTGTGGTTCCTGAAGCTGAGGTCCTGAAGCACAGATTTTGTGAGGCAGTAGGGAGAGAAGGAGGCAGGTGGCAGTGCTGACAGCCCTGTGCTGGAAACTCAGTTCTTTCCATGCCAGTTTATATTGTGGCTGTCACAGCCTGCAGGGAGAGAGCAGGGAGCTGTTGGGTATTCAGTATCTTTCATATGGCTCTTGGGTCCAACAGAAAAACAGGCTGCAAGAGCACCGGAAGCTTCATATATGTGGAAAGACTGAAAATTACCAGTAATCACCGTTTAGGGTGATAATATCTGAAAGCATTACTGAGACCCTGTAGCTTCACCATCACTTTAAATCAAGGCAACACACTTTTCAGAAAAAGATGCTCAGGCTCAGACAGCATTTGTGGGGCTGCTGCAGATAGTTCAGGATGAGAGTCTTGTGCTTACAGAAGCTCAAACCAGCACTAGTCTCTTGTCTCTAAAAGTCTGCTCTAGCCTGAAGGCACAACCTGTAATATCCATCCTGGTCCAATTTTGCCCTCAAACAACATTGGTTTGTGCCCACTCTAGGCTGTTGAATGGCACCTGATGGTGGTAGTCAGACATTCTCTTGCCGTATTAAACTGGCCTGAATTTCATTTCTGTTCTCTTATGAGAGTAATGGTATTCTTTGCCTGTCTTCCAGTTTATGCCATCAGCATAGCTCCCGTGAACACCCAACCAGTACATCCCATTCAGGTTAGAGTAATGGCAGTCATTGTACCACCATGCTCCCTTGTATTCTGTCGCACAGTTAAAGGAGCTCATGTCATTGTCCTCATCCATTGTTGAAAATGGCATGTCCTTGTGGTATGATAAGGAGTCTCCTGCAGAGAGCACACATTCACAGTTACTTCAATAGAGAGTACAAAACCTGACATGTCTGAGCACCACTGCAGGGCATCAATGGGCCCTGCTGGATGCAAGGCAGATTTTATAAATCCTTCTATTCTCTTGGTTGCCCAGGTTTTCTTCTTGGTCCTGGAGAAACAGACAATCCTAAGGTCTTCTAGGACTGCTAAAGCACAGAGAACGTATCTATGCTTCTGAATCAAATGGACCAGGTTCTCCTCACAGTTACACAGGAGTCACTTCTCTTGCACTCAGCTCACTTCTGTTGCTCAGATTCTCTGCAGATGTACTGAAGTCTGGACTATCAGATGGAGTTGCAGTGTACAAAGCCATCTAAACCCAGAACATTGCTATCTCATGTGTTGGTTTCACTCGTTTCTGAATGAGGGGTATTGAATTTTGGCAAGGATTTATTTGTTTTTTAAAGCAAACCAGAACATCATTAAAAGGATGCAGTGCTGATGCACTGGGATGCTAACAGCACCTCAGCCCTGGAAATCCAAACCTTGTGTGCAAATATTTCCTTTCAATATAACTATAAGGAGAACTTGGCCCAGCTGCTGCAGAGCTATTGGGAAGGTTACGTTGGATGAAGTGCTGCAGAGGCTGGGGCTCTAGGTCACGCTCCTGTGGGTGAGGGCGGTCCCTGTCCTTCCCTCACACAAAGGTCACCCAGCACCTGAGGTACCATGGCCAATTTTACAGATTGACCCAAAATGTAGATGGTACAAGGAGTTTATATAATACAGTTCTCCACCATAAATGCTGAACACTTCTGAAATGATCTAGAAAACAGCATTTCCCAGTGAGCTGCTGCTGACTTACCAGCATTTCCACCAAGGAAGTCTCCTAGAACCAGTTTATATTTCTCAGACTCTCCTAAAACTCTGAATGAAGAGTATTTGGCAAAATAGTAGTTGTTTTCAAAGTCTCTCAGGTCAATGCGGAGTTCAGAGAGTCCTAGAAGAGAAGATGGACAGCAGTGGTGCAGGGCTGATTGGTGACCACACACCTGGATTTCAGGGTGAAGGGTTTAAGAAGCTCTGAGCTAACTTAAGAAAGTTGTATCTTTCTACAAGTACCTGACAGGAGGATGGAGCCAGGAGGTGGCTGGTCTCTGCTCCCAGTAAAAAGTGATAGGACAAGAGGTAAATGGCCTCAAACTGTGCCATGGGAGGTTTAGAGTGGATATTAGGGAAAACTTCTTCCCTGAAAGGGTGCAGAGGCATTGGAACAGGCTGCCCAGGGCACTGGTGGAGTCACTATCCTTGGAAGTGTTCACACACCGTGTAGACAAGGCCCTCAGTGACGTGGGTTAGTGCTGGCCTTGGCAGTGCTGTGGAATGGTTGGACTTGATGATCTTAACAGTCTTTTCCAACCCAGCTGATCCTATGATCCTATGAACTTAATTGGAGCTCCTACTACTGTCTCTCAAGATAATGATTTATTTGAAATTCCTGCAGAAGCATTGATGGCTTTCTTATGAAGCACCTTTTCTGATCGGATGTTGGGTGGTCATGGGCAATGAGAGCTACACACACACAACTCCTGTACACAGCTGTGACTCCAAAGCTCTGTGTGAACAAGATGATTGCCATCACAACCAGTCCTAGTAGGAAGATGGGAAGATGTTTTGGCCTATCTCTGGGATAGGTCATGTAACCAGCTTATTCTCTTCCCTGGCTTCTAGCTTTGCTTTTATTTTAGAGTGCAATTTCCTGTGTGCTATGGGCTGCAAGGGCCTGTATGCTGTTTAGGATTAACTATTGGGACCTCAGATAGATGCAGGAAGTTCAGAGTCCTTTAATGACCTTTAAGTGTGCTACAGGGGTTGAACTGTGAGGGCCCCAGTCCAGGACTGAGACAGACCTTACCCAGCGAGGTGAGGAAGTGGATATTGTCATTCCCCAGCCAGAACTCAGTCAGCTGGTTGCCAAAGCCTCGTTTGTATGAATCCCAGTCTCGCAAGAAGTTCACTGACCCATCCCACCGCCTCTGGAAAACCTGCAGGAAAAGAGAACCACAGGCCTACCACCCACACCCGAAAGCATCCTTAGTGCCCAGATGGCCCAGCAAATGCTCCACCTGTGTCAGGACGCTCTTGCAGGTCTCTGGGTACCAAACTCCAGCGGAATCTGTCACTCACAGACCTCCTCCATCTGCCCTTTGAAATGAGGAGGAAATGATTTTCTGATTTAAGCAGGGCATGGGTCTGTTGTACTCAGCCTGCTCCCAGAGATGTCTCCCAGGAGAATCCCCTACATACACAGGGATTCACCCAGGCTTGCTGACATGAGCCTCGGCTGTCCTCTCAGTGTTTGTTTTCCTCCCTTTTTGTTTCTATTTCTGTGCCATCCTTTGCAGTGTTAATAAAAACCTCTGTAGGAACTTAGAAGCCTCCCTCTCCTCATCCTACTCACAATCCACCCTCCGCCGTCAGTGTCCATGTCGCAGAAGACGGTGGTGGCATTGCAGCCTTGGGGATAGATGGTGTACCAGCCACTCAGGATCTTGCCTCTACCCAACAGCTCTCGGCAGTTCCTGGCTTCTGTGCAAATCAGGGAAAGAGATCGAGTGGAAAGAATTACAATGGGCTCACTGCATCCAGGGAGCACATCAACCTCATGCCCTAAGCCTGAGGCTTTGAGCCCTTCAGCCTCCCAGCTGGCTCTTTGCACTGCAGGACTCTGGCACATGGGTACTGGGAGCCAAACCACATTGCAGTTTCTGAGTCCGTAATCCGGATGTCATAGCAGAGATGGGCACATTCTAAGAGATGGCCTAAGGTGCTCAGACTCCTCTCATCTGCAATGACTCTTTTCGAGGTGTGGGTGATGGAGCTGCTCTGAGCAGGATGACAAACTCATGTTCCAAGAATTTGCCCAGGCTCAGGAATGTGTGTGTGTGGGTGTACACGGAATGTTTGGGTAGTCAGCAGCAAAGGAGGGATGACACAAAAAAAACCTACCTGAAACAGAGAAAACAGTGTTCAGGTTGGACAGATGTCACTTCTGAAGGTTGGACTGGTGTCACTTTTGACCATATTCATATATATTATGTATAAATATATTCTTCCTCCCAAAAGCCACACCTGATGACAGAAACTCAGATTCACAGCTATGAAAGGATTGACTGGAATGGTCCTTTTCAGGCATCCCAGCTTCCAGTTGCCTCTGTGGCTTTCACAGGGGAAAGCCTTCGGAGATGACCTGAGACAGTGCTGCTGGTGGAGTGGGTGTCTGAGTGTGCTGCTTGATGAGTGAATGCAGAGCTCTGCCAGGCTGTCTTGTGGGCATGGGTGTCCTTCCTAAGGGAGGGATGGTGCTGGACTTGGCGTGTTCCTTATTAGTGAAATATTTTTATATGCCCAGTAAACAAAAGAGCAGAGGAGAGTCTGGGGCAGCAGGGGGGCAGTTCACTGGCATCTGGTATTACAACAGCTCTGATGTGCCTGAGTGTGTCTCTGCACGTGACTATGGCCCTATGGCATCCAAGTGCAGCTAGAGTGTGTTGTAGTTCCACTTTGGCTTTAGTTCATGGAGACAGATGGGTCAACTGAAGCTTGTTTGTTTTCTTTCTTTCTTCTCCCAATGGTTAAGTTAATCTGAGCACTATCACACATGTGAACGCTGCATCTACTGTATCTACCACTCCAAGCATGGTGGTATAACTACCTTTGAAGTGGCAGCATGTCTGTAGAGCTGTTTCTAGTGCTTTCATCTTGGAAACCAGGACACAGAGGCTCTCAAAACCTGACAGATGTCTAAGACACACAGAAGGCAGGTGACTCAGGTACGGCTCAGAGGCGAGTGACAGAGGTTCCCTTCAATTGGTGTTTTAGGTGGTAAAGCAAGGAGTGACGTGAAAGT
>JAVHNF010022319.1:2560-16415 GCA_034783455.1 Micropsitta finschii | reverse complement strand
TCTTCTCTTCTCTTCTCTTCTCTTCTCTTCTCTTCTCTTCTCTTCTCTTCTTTTCTTTTCTTTTCTTTTCTTTTCTTCTGTTTTATTTTATCTTCTAAAACAAGATTGAAATTTGGACTTTTCAGTATAAAAATCTCTGTCCTGATCTCCCCATTACTGGAGATGCTAAAGTGGTCAGACACTAGGAAGTGGAAAGGACTGAGTGAGTTTACACCTCTACTGTCTCCTTTGCCTTCCTAAAACTTGGTTACATAAATGAGTAATGAGATGTGACTTGCATCTACTTAAGGCAAAAAGTTCTTATCCCTCTACGATTTTCAACAAATGGATGAAAATGGGCATGTGAAAAGCCTCAGTTATGAAATATTCAACATTTTACTTAGAAGTCCACTCATGTATTTGAGCTGAAATTGAGGCTAGGTGAAACGTTTAAAAATGCCATACTGATTTTCTTTGGTGTTTGCTGTAAAATGCATCTTTGATTTGTCTTTAACTAGTAAGTCTTATTTTTGTTCTCTTAAAGATGTAGAGCAATATGTTAACTAGAAAATTCAATATCTATGCCTGATCCATTGTAAAACAGTGTGCCTTCCTTCCTTTTTTCCCACAAAAAAGTCTAACCTGGTAATTATTTTAATTATAGTGATTGGGGTACTGTGTGACTTCTGAGAATGTTTATTTTCTTTGCATGGAGGCATTGCTTATATGGAATACCAGGAAAACTTAGTGACCTGTTTCATTCCATGCTAGTACATCTGTGAGGGTGAAACATAGGATGCATCTCAATTAGCAAATTACTTTGGAGCAGGGGTGTATTTCTGAAGTCTAGCTCCTGAATGTCCTCTCTTACTATGTTTTCTTTCATGTTTTAAGTATAGAAGCTAGGTTGCTTCCACATGACACTGAACTGGAAGATGCACTTCAGCGGCTATGCTCTAACCACTGCCCAGCGTTCTGTCCATGGGACCACACCAGAACTACAGGAAAGTAACCCTGCTTTGAAATGTGTGTAGTGCAGACATCGGATCCTTAGCACTAATAATTCTGGGTTGCTCTACTCATTAGCATAGCCAGGGCATGTGAACGCAAACCCCAAAATAGGGAAAGAAAACGTGCATGTTATTTAATGTGTCCATCTTATTCATACTATATTCATTTATCTTGAAAGCTTAGCAGCAGAATAGTGGACAGGTGGTATATAAAACCCTGCTCTGGAAAATCCAACCCATTGCCCCACTTCAAAGAATATATCAAAGAACTTTTGTGAATTGTCAAACAAAGATAGCAAAACAAGGAGAGACATTATTAATTGCTTATTTGAAGTTAGTGCCCTGCTGTTGTCTGGGTGGAGAACATTTGTATCTGTTGTTTATCATTAAAGTATTAAGAATGCTTGCTGCAGTTCCTGCAGTGTTAGTTCAAAGGCAGTTATTTACATCTACAGGGAAAATCTTAGCAATGACACCTTGCATTTGCTTCAGTAGGACAATCACTTATAATTAATTGCCCTTATTATTACATTAACCTGTTTTTCTGCATGTATGCTCTTGTGCTCTGGTTTACCTTAGAAGCTATCCAGACTCAGAGCTGATTTTATTGTTGCTGTAAATACAAGAGAGTAAATTGAAGGCATATACTGCTCCCAAATTAACTAAGCTAGCAATTTAATCTCGTTTCTCTGACTTAAAGTATTATGAAAGATATACCTGTGGACATATGCGTTAACATGTCTAGGTACATAAGTATGAGATTGGCACCCTAGAGTATCAAATGTTGATTATTAGCCTTTAAATATAATTTATAAACATTAAATAACTCATATTTATATGGCAGATTTTCAACACACTTTAAAAATACAAACTAAATGAGTGGGACTCTGTTTCTGAACTGGAAAAGTCCAAATCCAATCTTCCTGTCATTTTTTAACTAAACCAGCTATTTCAGGGAAGAAGCAGTTAAACACCCAACCTAACATTACAGGTCTAAGTTTGGAGATGGGCAGGCTTTTGCAAGCTAGTTTTCCCCAGTGCAGTTCATTTTGCTATGTTTAGTGAATCAAAGAAAATCAAATTAAAACTTAATGTGTCTTTACTTCTAATTATAAAACAAAAACAAAAAAACCCCAACAAACCAATTAGTCAGCTGTATAACATCTTATTACCCAGTAACTGCAGATGCTAGCACCCCACTCATGGCAACCTTCTGGGATCTTAACTTTTCTATGATTTTTGTTTGAACTGAAGTCATATATGTGGCAATATAGCGACTAGCAAGGAACATATGTGATGTAAGTCATTCTACTTCTCAAAGGCACACAGAAACGATGACTATATCAGCATTTTGATTTATCATCCCATGAGTGTCAGAGGAGAGCCTGGAGCTTCAGGAAGAACAGCTCCACTCCCCTTATCCTGGAACAGTTTTGTTCCTTCACTCCAAGAAAAATATGCTGGGCCAAATCGACAGTATCTTCATTTACCTCCATAGAGTTGCAGCCTCCATGAATTTAGCTGTCTTCTGCTCTCATGTCTCATGGTTTCTGTTGTGTGATTTATAATATCTGGTTTTGTTCTTTTCCTGCAAACCTAGTTAACTCCCAAATCTTGAAAAAAAACCACAGGTATTCTTGTTATTCGGAATGACATCGTATTCTCTGCAAAAATTTCTGTGTTCCTGATATAACCAGCTGCTTCTGAAATGATAATTCCCAAGATTGTCTATGTTTTGTTTTGTGGGAAACTTTTTTTTTGGAGTTTTGGAGTGCCTAAGCTGATGGCATCCTTACATGGTCTGACTCAACAAAGGCATAATTGCTCTGCTTGTGCTTTAAACTAGGCAGTCATCATGACCTTTTGGCTCAGGCAGAGCTTTTGTCTCTATGCCTGTGGGACAGTTTCTGGCATTCTTGGAATGAGGTAGAAAAAGCATTTAACCACTTGCAGTGTCTGAATGACCATGTCCTGAAATACCTTTTGGACAAGTAATGCAAAGGAGTACTGGCCACAGATTCAGAAAAAAAACAACCCAAAGCATCTAAAATACCTTAACTTGAGCATTCTGAACCAAAAGCAGTGGGAATAACAAGTAGTTTTTGAAAACATCACCCTGAGCTTAACTATTTACTTTTTTTCTCAGTTTCCAGACTATTGATAATTTTATAATACTTATGAACACAATACTAATATGTAAACAACTACAAAGCCATGCCACTTCTTATCCAAAGGAAAAAGAGGAAAGGAAGGAATTGGAAGCAGTGGTACTGTAAGTACTACAAATTTATGAAAATAGTTGTAACAAACTTACAGAGAGAAAAGGAGGAAAAAAGAAAGGTACTTGTGTGTGATTTAAAGTTTTATTTATTGGGGCATATGTGTGAGTTATATAGAGCCCACAAATGAACAGAGTGAGAAAATGATAACATTGAATTTTGTAGCCTTTCACAATGGTTCGGTCTGTTAAACTGCACATGGGAAATTCCTGCTTTCCTTTTATGTTTTGGAGATTTTCATGTTGTCATACAGTCTGGTATTAAAGTAAATGCTGTGTTCTGATTTCCATCAGTGTGATGTAATCAGCAGCTGAGTTTCTTGCAGCACCTAAAAATAACAATACCTCAGTCACCCAAAAATGAATTTAGTTTTCTCTGCCTGGCCCAGTTGCATGTACAGAGGAGGTACACCCTGAGTAATGAAACATAGCTGTGGATTGGAAGGGGATATATTTCTAGCATACACTGTCAAAACTCTCTGGAAGTATGTTAAACCTTTTATTCTGTGTATGCATCCTTAAAATGCAGGGCACATGGCAGTTACAAGCCTGCAGTCTCCCTTTGTATTTCATGGTACATACACAGCCTTGAGAAGTGCATACCATCCTCCCTTGTCCAAAACACTCAAATTACATCATTTGCCTAACCTCCCTTTGGGTACCCCTTCATCTTGGCTCCAGTCATTGGAAGGCTTGCTTTGGCTCTGTGCTTGTTCTCTTTTCAATGCTTTGTGGAATGTAGTATCTCTTCAGGGCATAATCAGTCAGGGTGCAAGAAAAGAACACGGGACAGATTACCAGAAAAATCACTGCAATGCTGATATCTTGCTGATAGGCAAGAATCAACATCATCAGCATAGCAAGCATCTTATTTTGTTTAATTGTTGTATTTGCTTTTTGGGAAGCAATATCTTAATCACAGTGAGCGCACACGCTATCTCTCTAGTCTTGTCTCAGTGCCAATTATTGCAACACCAAGACATTTGGCATTTTCTCTGCCTTCCAGGAATTCGTGGGTTTTGCATGGCTGCTCCACAGTGGCAATCATTTCTTCCCACTGCTTCTTAGGAGGAGTAGCAGGAAATTCTGGCAGTGAAACAGTGTGTTAGACTGTAGTTCAGGTGTTCCATATGGTAGACACAGACCCTTTGTGCCTTACAGAGCCTGTCCTGCAGGTTTGTTCAGGATGCAGACTGGGAGTTAAAAGTTTTGCCAGTAGATTCCTGGTTCCACAGACATCATGGCAAGGTTGATTTTCTTAGTTCTTCCAACTCTGTAATTGCTGTTGGTCTGCAGCTGGAAGAGAATTCCTTCTTTCATGCCTCTCTCGAATAGGAATTTGTCCTTTAAAATCTTTCTGAAGTAGAGCACATCCATTCATCAACTAAGAATTTGGGCTTGCTTCTGTGTCCTTGGTCATTATCTGCTGATTTTGGGTAGGTGCGAGAGAAACAGCCCTATGCTGCGAAACTGTAAATTCTGTGGGGTTACAAATCTCAAGAAGAGGTGAGGATTGCACTACAGAGAGCTGCCTTTGCCTCTCATCCACAAAATATGTCGTCTTGGATAACCTCTAAGTTTGTTGGCCAAAACTCTTTAGACCTCCTTTGGTACATTACATTGTTCTTCCTAGTTCAGACAACTGGGTTTAATTTTCAACACATAATCATTCTACACTTCTTTGTGCCTTCCCTCTTTATCTCCCCCAAACTGAATGCATTTTGACAGTTACTACCAAGAAATAAAAAATGTTATATTCCATGGTTCATTGGATGCAGTACCTGAAAGCAGTTCATTCTTTTCCTGCATAAGTGCTACCATATACTGTATTGACTGTTGATGTAGAGTATATCACTTTGTCTTGCCTGATCCTATACACCCCTAGGAATCTTAAGAGTTCACATGCTCTGGATAGAACACATATTTGAACATTATTAGGTCTGGTCCACAGTGAATATCTTTATAGCCCTAGACCCTTCCTCAGACACTGTTGTTTTTAAAACCTGCTTAGCCACAATAGTTCAACTTTCTCATGTGGCTTTCACAGACAGGTTTAATACCTTTGAACAGTAGTTCTTGAAGACTCTTTTAGCCAGAATATCCACTATTTCTTTCAATCATTTATGACAATCTTCTTTTTTCTTTTTTTCCCCATTGTTGTCCTGGTTTAGATTTCTATACCTGATATTTCTTCATCTCATTCATATTGTAAGCTTGAATAGAAAGTTAATTTTGTATCAGCACCTCTTTAGCATTCATGGGTGAAAAAAATCATGGTTATCTTTTAATCTGCTTTCAATTTGGAATGCAGGTAGGCATTAGGTTTACACAGCTGTTACCAACTCTTAGTGTTCATTAAGTGCTCCTTTTCAATGTCTTTCAAAAAGTGGCTTCATGGAGAGATTTGCATGTGCATTTTTTAATCTGCCACAGCACTGGGACTAACTCATATGCTGAGATATCTCTTCTTTCAAAGACATTTTTGACCATCTCAGGGATGGAGAACCAGCATGACTTGTTGATATATTTTTCTACTTTTAATATGAGGGCCTTTTCCTTTGCTCAGGGTAATGCATCCTCATTTTTCACAACATGCCCAAGAAAGGTTCAGAAGGTAGTCCAAAGTAACAAATTTATTCTTAACCTATTGGGAGGAAATCTGACTCATTAGAATTCAGTATTCTTCAAGAAGCATCCCCATCCTGGAGCAGAACATCCCTTATTGTTTGTTCATTATGGGGAGACACCACTTTGCAACTCTCATGGTGCAGGAAAACAAAATTCTTTTCATCTTCTCTTCTTGATGTAATACATACAGTGACAAAGCTTCAACCTCAATCTACAATTTTGTCATTTATTTATTTATTTTAACAGGTTGAATCAGCTGTTTGTAACCTTTTTTATAACTTGGCTTTAGCTGGCCCTTCAAGCTGGTTGCATTTTGTGGCAGCTATTCAGTCTTTGTAGGCTTCTTTGTTTCTGCTTTTCTTTATTCATCCATGTCTGGAAAGGCTGCTTTCTTCCTTGTGGGGAGATGAAATACTTGCTCTCTTCTCTCATTGTAATACTTTACCATATGGGCAGTAGCTGAGCAATAGGAATCCCAACAAAGAGCAAGAACACCATTTATCTGTAAATTAAGTTTTTTGGATGGGTTTGTTCCCTGGAGAGGCATGTTTTTTTCCATCCATCATCTATCCATGTGTTGTTTAGATCATGGATTCCAAGTTGTCTGCTTGCAGAGCAGTGGGACACATTTTCTGCTGGTATACCTTATCACTTCTCTGTATTTTAGAGGATATGCTGACTGCTGCTGGGGGCAGGGCCTTGCACAAAGATTTTCTTAGCCCCACAGATAGAGCTGTTTGCTTGGGGTGAAGACATAGGTGTTCATTTAGAACATTAGGAGCTCTGATTCATGACTCCTGTAACACATGCTCACATGCTGAGGCGTGTGCTTATCCAATGAAAAAGGCCTTCAGGAGGTGGCAAACATCTGGCAAACCACAGCAAAACAAGAGGCTCATCCCTTCACTACTGCCTTGGGTTAGAGAGCACTAAAGTGAAGAGTGGAAAGGAGAACTATTAGACTGTGAGAAAGAAGAATTAAGATTACCTTTAACAGCTTTCTCCTCTGCCCTCTCTTATATCCATTAGTGCTTAAAACTTGCTTCATTACCACACGGTGGTTCTCCAACCTGCTGTTGAATAGATGTAATAAAAGCCTTCTACATGCATTTAGCATATTGCAGTCTTAAGGAAATGGATGTTACTGAACATGTAGTGCTGTTAACAAGAAATGGAGTGCTGCTACAAGCTGCTCAGAATATCCTTTGACTTTTCCCTGCAGTTTTTAGATATAACATACCTTTGTAAGGAACTTTGATTTTCCATGGTGATGTGAACAGTTATTAACATAAGTAAGAAAGGAGTACTTTGTCTTCTCTCACTTATATTTTATAAACCTGAAAGAGAGAGCTGTATTATAACTGTTTCTTTGTGTTTAAATATCTTTATCATCTAGTTTAAATTAGTGTAATCTCAATGATATGTCCAGGAAACTACTCCAATCTACTGGCCTTATATCTCTAAATATTACTTACTCATAGGGCCCAAAGCCCCACTGAATTTTAGAATTCAAATAATATCTAAATGAAACTAAAACACTTGAAAGCAGGATACATGATTAGCATCTACCTAGGAACTTATTTCTAGCTGTTAGGTTTTTCAGTGAGTTTGAACAGATCTATCAAATATTATAATCCATTATGAAATGCTGTAGTCTGACCTAAAATCAGTTTCACAAGGGTGGAAACTTCTAGCAACCCCATCTGCAGAGAAGCAAATAACCGAAGAAAGCTCCTAGCAGAGTTTAGTTGCAAAGATGCACAGTGACCATGCTGAGGCTTTCACAGCCAGGGATCTGAAAGCATGGGAATATCAACCTGGTGTCATCCAGGGTTAAAGTTGCTCCTGTTGAAGCACAGCTGCAGTTCTTACACAGTTGGGTAATGTTTTTTCAGACTTTTAAAACTGGGAGAGTTTGACTTGGTATGAATTAAACTGTACGCTTTATTATAGACAATAGACATTGCTGCACTTATTAATTTGTTTTGAAAATAATGCCTTCCTAGCAATGTGCTGCGGACAGTGAATGGGTTGGAAAAAAGTGATGATTGCCTGAGATTTATGCGTAAATCTTTCTAATCCAAATCTGTTGCTTTAAATGTTCATACATTTTTTTTGCTCCACTGAATTCTGAATTAGGCAGTTGAGGCAACATAAATTTCCAGATAAAAGCAAACAGTGTCCTTTCAGCCTCCCCCGAAACAGCTCTTGAACAAACTCTGAGAGGAAAAAAATATTAATGATGCTTAAAACTGCACTGACCCCAGGATGAAGCTTTCCTGGGTTCGCTGCTGCATAGTCTCACTTTTTTGTGGTGTTTTGTAGGAGGTAATTTCTCTGCTGGTTATGATTTTGAAGGGCTGGCCCACAACCCGATCTCAGTCAAATTGGAACAGCATGTCACCAAGGGTCCTGGTCCCATGGTATGTACTTGAAAATACAACTCTCCAGTGCAGAGAGGTTTCTGGCAATTCAGTGAAACTAAACTCAATTTCCATGGTTAAGAATTGCTGCAGGAGCATTTCATTGTGTTGCAGTTGTTGTGCTCTCTGTGTGTAAGTGGGGGTGTGCGAGCTTGCATGTGTGTGTGTGTGTCACTGCTTTACTGCTAGCAGAGCAACTCTGAAAGTTTGATTTGTGGACAGAAATGACAAATTTCTGTTAAATTATTGACACAGAAGGGAAAATACTTTTCTCCTTTGAAGTTAACTACAACCAAATGGGATTGTTTCCCCAAGGGAAAAGTAGGAGTTTAGTTATGATGCATCCCCTCCCAGAAATCTTTCAAATTATACATACTGTACCCTCTGTTTATATAAATATGAATTACATGATTGTGTGTACAGGGTCATTTGTAGTTCAAATGGAAATGCAATGCTGCTAGGCAGAGGCTGTGGAGAGATCTGAGGGGATTCTGGATCTGCCATTTAACCCTTTTCAAACATGGTATGTTAAGTGGTTTTGAGTAGATCTTCAAGAAAGCTTTGGCCAGTGAGAAACGGAGACGGCCTAGGTTTGCTGGTAAATCTGGATTTCCATGCAGCTTTAAATGAAGGGACAGAGGCTGGTCATTTCTCATTTACGTGGTGTGTTCTGATTGTACATTGTTGTTGATGGTGACAACGAACAATTTATGCTCTGCATTAGATTTGCTTATGTGTTCTCATCCAGCTGTGAAGTTCAAATTTTGCAAGGCATGTTTTCCCACACACAGGATAACAAATTTGTCAGATTGACCTAAGGGTTGTTCTTTTCCAATTTGCCAGTGATTTCTTTTTCATTTCAGCTAACTTAATAATAGTTGGCTTAAATGTCATTAAGCCATAAATAAATTTTCTTCTGAAATTATTTTTCTCTGTCATGCCATCATATTTCTGCCATGTATGTCAGTGGAAATAGATACATATTTCAACTGGGTGTTTTTCTGTCTTTTAAGCTCAAATTTATCAAATTTGATTTCACCACAGCACATTTGGTTATGGTTTTGCTCTGATTTTCTATATCCTTGCACTTCACTTTCTACTGCCTTACATCTCCTGCAAATTCTCTGAAGAAACTTAGGCAGAATTGATAGTTTCCTAATTTAGGTAGCTCTGGGCAATCCAAATATAATGCATGTAAAGTAGGAATGTCACAACTATTTACTTGCAGACAAAAAGTTTTGTTCCCGATCTGTTACACACACACACACACACCACACCACACCCCCCGATTTCATCAGAGTTGTCTCAAAAGCCTTGCAAGCTCTGGGTAGTCTGCAGCGTATTTCATCTTTAAGAATGACTCCTCTGCTCAAAATTTCCCACTTAGGTGAACTTTGCCACTGCAAGTGGGAAGTAATCGTAACTGGATATGTGTGGTGTCTCCTAAAGATTGTCAAGATCAGGCTAATGTATATGTCTGTCTTACTTTACATAGGCAAAACCTTTCTCTTGCTGCAAATAGCATTTGTAAAACCTACAGGTATCTGGTGTACATTTGTTCTAGGTTTGTAAACTTAAGGTTGCAAACCTGCTTGAGAATAAGACCTTAAACCCTCATGATGTGCCACCCTTACTTTTTATTTTGTCTTCCTAAAGCCCCAGAGAAGTGGTTGACATTGATTTGGAGATACTTCTCAGCATGGGCAAAGAAGACAGGGCATCCAGCAAGCGCTCCTCAGCCACCTCTTCAGATGTCTGTTATTTTGCTGTGTTGGTGGCAAGCAGGGTGCAGGGTTTGTTTGGTGTGTTAAAAGACATAATTCACTCTTTTTGTGGGTGGAGTCCTTTCTACTTCCTCCTGCAAAGACATTAGGAGAGCTGTTCCTGCTTTCTCAGGGGGATAAAGGCTGACTGCAGAGCCAAATGCTCCTAACACCAGTGTCCTGTACTTTCTGAGCTGGCAGAGGAAGGACTTGTCTCTTACCAAAGAAGCTTGGGACAAACTAGCCTGTTACTGGCAGAGAGTGTCAGGCAAGTGACTTTTTACACTGTTGCTGACTTCTCTGCTGCATGCACCATGATCATTCTCAGTTCATTATAAATCATTTTTTGCAATATCAAGGGGTGCGTTTACACTTCCATCACCAGTGAATTTGCCAGAGGCACATTCATAATGGCCTGTTAATAAAAAGCAACTCAGGTGGATACAGTTTCAGAAAGCAAAAGCTTGAATTAGATACACGGGTATCAGTATTGGATTCACAGGTATCAGTATCTATTGACCCAACACTATATCTCTTCTGGTCTCACCTCAGGTAATGTTAGAGCCAGCAAGGTCAGTAGGCTTTTCCAGTTGAAATGGAAACAGGGTACTTGTATCACCTGAAATTTGTAGCAGCTTCTCTCATTTGGAGATTACTCTTGGTTTTTGATAGACATGTAACTAATACAGAGGGTTTGCTTTCTAAAAGTTAGTTTTCCAGATGCTTTATTTATGTAATCCTAAGAATCTTAGCCTCAACATACTTTCACTGAGCAAAATACCTGGGCTTTTTAAAGTGTGTATGGATCGTTGTAAACAGCAACAGACTTATGTTCTTCCCTCTTCTGTTAAAGGCAGTGAGAAATCTGCTGTAGGCTTCTAAACCAGTTTGAGGTTGCCTAACAAAAGGTGTAGGCTAAAAGCTGAACACTGGTTTTAAAGTACTGGCCTGCTGAGAATGTGGGTGGCATTTTCTGACTCTTTACTCTTCACCTGCAGAGTCTGCAGCATGAAATAAGAAGCATGAGTATAAACTGGCCAGAAGTAGTTTTAGGCTGGAAATAAGAGGGTTCCCAGTATCAGAGCTCTGAGCTTCTGGAACAGTTTTCCAATAGGAGTAATGAGGGCAAGAACAAATGGACTAAATACTTGAAAGATGAATTACGATTAATGGACAGGACAGCATGAAATGAGTATGCAACAAGAGTAACACCCTGTGGGCTGACCACAGGACGTGATCACATAGGTTATTTCTCTACTAAGTTCTCAGTGATGCTTAGATGCTTAGATCAGTGCTTAGCTCTGTCCATTTATGCTTAGTTATTGCAGAGATACTGTAATGGGGATCTGGAGAGGAATGGGAGAAATCAATCCAATCTGTTAAACAAGGTGGTATCCTGTCAGTTATTGCTGTAGCGACAGGGTTCTAGGGCTGTGATATCTAGCCAAAACCATAATGCAACAAAGAACCTGATTATGTGAATTCAGTCAGTGTTACCCAGCATTTTTAAATTACTACCCTACTCTAACCTTCCTATTTTATATAATGGCATTGAACTCCTTCTGCAGCCCAGTATCTAGCCCGGTCATGGGGATAGTCAGCTTCAGTCCTCTGAAATCAAAAGACTCTCTTTGTCAGTGAGGTGATGTTAGGAAGAACTAAGGTAGGTTAGAAATAGAGAGAGAAAGATCCAGCCTTTTAAAAGCACAATCTGGGCATTTTACAAACATTTTCACATTTGTGCAGTAACATGCTGAACCTTAACTCTCATCTCTACAGCTTTAAAGGAACATTTTCTTAATGAGCACAGTAGAAGTAATTGCTTTTAGCTGGGTATTTATCAATGGTAATTTAAATGTTGTTTTGTCCTCTGTCAGATTTGTGCATTAATTCAAAGCTCAGTTCAGTTCTGAAGAAGGAATCACTGGAAGAGGCAGTGAGAAAAGCTTCATGTTCATGGACTTTCTTCCTGAGTTTACAATTAAAAATATTGGGTTTTCTCACTGCTAGCACCTAAATCTTAACCTGGGCTGAGAAAGTCAAAGAGGGTTCTTTCTTCTATCTACATGACAACCAGTAACAAAGTCCCTATTGTCCAAACTGCAATTTGTGCAGCTGCATTTTCTAAAATAGAGATTTTCAGCTTGTGGTGCTCGGATCTTGGGGACTTCACAGATGGCTTCTACGCCTTTCTGAAAAGTAACTAAGAAAAGAGGGTTTGATAGTAGACTTAAATTTACTTTCAGAGCCACACTTCTACTGGGAAAAAAACAAACAAACAAAAAAAAACAACAGACAATGTTAGCAATTTGCAAATAAATAAATAAATAAAATTGTCTAAAGTTTATCCTACAGTCATATGGATGGTAACAGCCAAAAGACTAAAAGATTTTACACAGCTGTTACTAGGGAAAGATGTGGGGTTGTGTATTTGGGCTTGAAGTTGTATTTCGCCTGTGTAGCGAAGCTTTTATGTTGGAGATTAGAAGTACACATCTGTTAACTCTTGCTTAACCATCAGTAGAATCTTTGTCATTGAGTGGATTACCTTTTCCCTCCTGCAGGTCTGATTAGATGGGAGTTGCCCTCATTCAGTTTCATTGCACTGACTGGTGTTTGGGATGTATCATACTAGAGCAGTCTCCAATAACCTAAGCAAACTGTACTAATAAAAACATAAACTGATTAAAAGAAATCCAGGATCAGCATGCACAGCTGGTGTGCAATGGTTGCAAACAGAATTGCTGCAACACAAAACCTAACAAATGCTCCAGGTCAGGCATGGGTCTGAAGTCTTGGATGAAATTTTTGCATCCTTCATCCTATTTATCCACTGAAGTGTGTTTAAGTGGAATTAGAGTCTTCCGTAAAAACAGTATATACATGTATGTATATGTATTTTATTTTATTCATTTCAACTACATTCTTCCTCACAAAAGTTTTCCTAAGCAGGACCTGCTGAAAGAAGCAGTTCTGCAGTGCTGGTGGTCTTGCAGTATCTCTTCGAGCCCACCAACGTGCTCTGGAGGAAAGAGCTCTTTGGAGTCCTCTGTGTCACTTTGATGCGCTTTTGAGAAAGTGTCTATAGAAAAGACAAACGCTGAATACCTAAAAATGCTAGATTCGCAGTGTATTCCGTGCACATATGCACACACACAGATTTTCCATAGACAAAACCTTTCTCTTGCTGCAAATAGCATTCTTAAAACCTACAAGCGTCTGGTTTACATTTGCTCTAGGTTTGCAAACCCATTTGAGAATAAGATCTAAACCTTCATGATGTGCCACCCTTACTTTTTCTTTCATTAGCTTTTTTTAATTGCCAGCTTTTAAAGGCGAGCTTGAAAAAGAAGAAACCTTACAATGACTTCAGTTAACATAGTGATAAGTGCAAAGAGTTTGAATGAACCTTGGACATGCGTTGGCAATGTTAGCAAGGGGCTTTGTTAATATATAGTAATCAAGATGACTGCAAATTAAAATCAGTCCAAGCTGTCAACAGGAAAAGACAGAGATAATTTGCAAATGATGGGTTTGGGAAGTGATGTGAGAAAAGACCATCGTTCAGTCTTTCCTGCAATGGGCTAGATGGATGCATAAAAAGGCCAATTGTACTACAAGTGAAACAAAGGAGAGACATTTATTAGGTCAGTTAAATACTCTAAATAGTTTGAATGTAGTGATAAAAATATATTTTCAAGTTTGTAGTTTGAACATACCAATTTGCAGTGGCAATGAGTAAAAAGGCACCTTTTTAAAGATACGAAGGTGCTA
>JAVHNF010022315.1:0-13354 GCA_034783455.1 Micropsitta finschii | reverse complement strand
TAACGAAATTCCATGTCTCTGCTGTATTCCCTCATCCGGGTTTAGAGGGCTTGCTAAGCATAGAAACATAACCGCAAACCCCGCTGTATTTCCTGAACAACACCAAACATTTATGGAAACACACACCTGAGAGGCCAGAGCGGCAGCAGATGACCTCTCTCTTGGTTTGCTCTCTGTGCTGCCGGGCAAGGGGCAGTTCGTCCCCCGGTCCCCATCCCTGCTGCATCCCTCTCGGTGGCCCCTAGGGGGAGGCCTCTCCCCGCCGGAGCCGGCATCCCGCTCCCCACCCGCTGTTAGCGGCGGAGCTGCTTTCGGCACGGCTCTCTCCGCAGGAAGGATGAAGACACCCTCATTTCTGTTACCTTAAACACAGCGTGTCAACGGCGCAGCCGGGCCGGCTGCTCCAGGGCAGCCTGCAAAGTAACTGAAACCAAATAGGGTTAGGAGCTCATGGCTGTCAGCACCACTGGTATTAATGTAAGTCACTACGAGGTTACTGATTTTCCTGTGTGCAAATTTTCCCCACCGAGATCTGCTGCTGCTATGAGCACAAATAATTTGATACTAGAAATGACAAATCAGGATGATAACTCTGAAGGAAATGAAAAAATTATAAGTTCATTTCTATTATACATAAATAAAACTAATTTTCATGTTTATAACACTCAAATCATTGGATGGATTTTCAAGTAAAGTAAGTACTTTAGCTTATTCTCTTCTAGTACTTTACTATCTTTACTTTTTCTTATTGCATGCATGACACCTAAATATGCAATCCAATGATTTTTAGTAAAAAAGATTAGCTGCTACCCAAAAAGTTTGGGGACACAATTCAGATAAGCTATCCAAAATGCACATTAATACCTGTATGCTAAATCTGTATTGCACAAAGTAGTTCATACTGGAACGAAATTTATCGTTATTGCTTTAGCCCTTCTTTGGTTAGAGAATTAATCCTACTATTTTTTCAGGCCTGCTTGTTGCTATAAGAGAAAATTGGATGTAGACTCTGCAAGTCAGGATTGTTTGTGTGCAAGTCACTGGGCTGCTTGCCCTTTGCAGTTCATGGCCCATGATGTGCCCTCAGCCACCTCTGTCATCTCCAGCTGAATAACAGAAGCCTTCCAAGTAAGAAAACAGAAAATGAGAGAAAAAAAATAACACTACTTGTGGTATGACTTTGTTAAAATTTTCTTTATTCCTTTGGCGAAATGTAATTGGTACTTCCTAGAATTTTGAGACCAGCAGTTATTTATGTGTATAATCACCAGTCTTTAATCAAAGACAAAACACCCTACTTGTTTCTGTATCTCAGCCCACTCTGTATGAAATGAAGACAACAATACTCCCCTTCCCAATCTGTTGCTGTGCTCCAGTGACAGTGATTATGGTCTCTCTTGGTGCAGTGTATTCAGGTCTCCCAGTCTTTACTGGGCCCCACCACAGTGGCCTGACATTGACACAAACTACCACCTGCAGTGGAGCAGTTGTGTTTTGGGGAGTAAAGGAGAGGCTGGAGCAGGATGTTTTTGGTTTCAGAGGGCTTCTTGCTTTCCAGAACACATACGGTAGGTGGACATAAGCTCAGACAGAAATGCCCACTAGTTTCTATCCTATGAGGCTGAGCTTTGCTGCTTAAGGGCACAGGATACCTTCAGGTGAAGCATATCTGAAAAGTTGTGGGCTTCACATGTGCACAGCCTATCCTTCCTCCCATAGCCAGCTCACTGTCTAGTGCTGAGGATGGGGTCAACTACTCAGCAAGTGCATCAGTCCCTTATAAATTGCTAAAAGTGATGTGTCTAGGAGACAAACAGCAGCCTAAGCACTGTACTGCTAACCTCATAAAGTATTGCAACCTTCCCAGCAGTACGTGAGAAAGCTTGTCTTATATTTCTTTTGCCTTTGTGGCAGAAGATCCATTAATTTGGAAAGCGGGTGCAAAAAAGATACTCATCCATACCTGAAAAAATAACTATACCAGAAGTCAATTTCCCTTGGCCTTTTGTTGTGCTTGTACCCAGCTCATACTAAACAGCATCCTTGAGCTCTAGGTAGTTCAGCAAAATAAATGGGCTAGCTGGAAAAGAATATGCTGTTTTCTCAACTAGATGAGAAGTGAAAATATGCAATATAGCAATTTATAACTTCTGGTTACAGCCTTGGAAAATGCAGCCATAGACTTTCATCGTCTGCGTATGCAAGGATGTCCTACTTTTTGCTTCTTTTTCTTTCTGTTGTGTGATTATTAGCAACAATGCAAAGCCATATGTTAGTCACCATGGTGGAGGGGCTGCTGCCACAACCGTCTAAGCAGATGACATTCTAAACATTGCCGTCTGGAGCCCCAAATACCACAGCAGTAACAGAATCCTTTCTCCAAGTGGGTGCCAGCACTCTCTCCTACTGAAGACCCCTAGGACACAATCCTTTTCCACATACTTCCTTCAAATGCAGCCTCACATCCGTTGTTCAGATATCATTTGTTCACATTTGTCTTGAATTAGCCTGCACAGTAACTTTGTAGTGACTCAAAGAGAAAAAGAATCTGTCCTACCAACGGGAACCAAAAAGGAAGTTTTATATATGTATGTATTGGTAGGTTTCCAGTATTTCACACTATCAAACCACAAGGACAGCTGATGTAAAGTCTAGATTAGGAATAAAAATAAACACTGAAGATGTGCTGCCCTGCATAGTTCAGATGGCTCCAATTTTTGAACTATACATTTAAAAACTCCAACAGTTATATTTGAATTCCTATTAAAGACCCGGGGCAAAATTTAAATGTTGTTAATGTAGATGAACTCAACAGCAGTGAAATTGTACTAGTGCAGGTTTTATCCCCAAGAAAGCTTTCAGAACCCCAATTCTTCTGGTTATCTGTTAAGCTGAGCTGGTGATGGGAGGCTGGGTCAACAGTATTTAAATCGGCTTTGTGAAACTGTTGGGAAAAGTTGCCGGCCTAGGTCCAAAACCTGTTCACAAGTGCTCTTTACACACTGATGGAAGGGAATTAAAGAATGATTTGCTCTAAGAGCTGGTTGGCATTTGGCATCGTTCCTTCTCCCCTGGCTTTCCACGTGTGCTGCCATGGAATTTCTTTCTCTCTGTGTGACCTGTCCTGGCACTCATCTTCCCTGAGCTGGGGAAGTCACAGCTGCATCCATGAAAGTATGTGTCATGAAGAAAGCAAAACAGGCCCTCTGGGTACATTTGCTGTGTGAAACTTTCTGGTTAAAGTCTTTGTGCATGCTCCTCTGGGTATTTTCTTCAGCTTGCCTCTTGTATCACTACTTACGTTCAAAAGCTGTCATCTAATATCTTTGTTTGCTACATAGAAAATAGCTCATGTATTTTTGCCTCTGATTGCTATTTAATGAAATTTGTTCCAGCTTTAACATCACTGCAACAAGCCACAAAGAATCATTTGTCTCAACTGTCTGGGTCAGGCTCGCTCCTGCTGCAGCTCCCAGACAGCACAGTTATCCAGGAGACAGGAAGAATGCAGTCAAGAATGATGCAAAAATGGGTAAAAGCCAAGTCTCATCAATCTTTGGTGCATGCTATTACCTCTGCATTGTTCTCTGAGCCACATAGCTCAAATGTATTAGCATATGGAGCTGTTTGGTTGCTTTCTGGTGTCTCGTTCCTTTGGAAAAGTAACTACAGACTTCAAGATGCTTGTGTCAAACAAAGAAATAGTGCAATACCAGCCTGTGCAGGCTGTGCTGCTAAACAAGGTTGAACCACAGGGGTCTGTGGTATATTTCTCTTCCATCCCATCAGTGTCCCTTCCCTGTGCTTTGGAAAGAGGGCCTTTCAGGTACTATTCGTATCACCTATCATCCAATAGGTAAACTCAGAAAGTTCAGTTCAAGAGCTCAAAGCAATTCAGCAGTACATCCCTAACAATGTCAAACCAGTAAGAGGCAAATGCTGGCACTAGCTTTATTTGGCTTTAATATTGTGAGAAATTGCTGCATTACTTTTGGAAATGATAATCCAGCTATCTTCCATTGTGGCATAGCAAATATCTGGGGTTTTGCTCTTAAAAGGTAGACTCAGGTTTCCTGTAACTGTTAAATTGCGTATCTTATTGAATATGCTGATGCCTTTACTTTCCTCTTGGCTGAATTCTGTCCCAGCCTCCATTGCATCCAGCTCTTTCTTTTAGTAAGCTTTCTCCTTGGCTACCTTTTCCCACCAAACCACTTACCATGGATGCTCTCTTGGCACTTTAAATGTAACATTCCTCTTCCTTGCTGCTTTTACTCTTCTGAGCAATATTTTGCAGAAGTGTTAATTATACAGTGTGCTTAGATACATCATACCATTATTAATAAATACATGTTTACTCTGGCTTTCCTCATTTGAAAGCTCGTATTTGTGAGCTATATCCCATGTGTTATCTTTAACTGAAAAATACTTGGATACATTCTGTGCAAAAGTGAAGTTTAACATCCTTTTTTGTCAATGGGGACAAACTGTTCTACAGCTTAAGGAGGAGGAAAAGTCCAGCAGAGTCTCAGTTTTCAAAGGACTACAGCTCCCATGATCCCCACAAAGAATTAGAGCCTGAACTTTCACAGTGATGCACATTGGGAAAATAAGAAGATATAAACCAAATTTCCCTTTCTTAAGCAAGAGAAGTTTGTATGTAATTAGGAAGTGTTAAATAGGGAGTAGTAAACTCCCCGGAAAAATCCAGGTGGAAATCTGTGTGATGGTAAACTGAGAGGTCCAGCTGAGAGAGGCTGAGAGAGATGTCTAAGGAGCTCTAAGGAAACTCTAGATTTCAAGTAGAAAGGCTATTAACCAGGAGTGTTTAAACATCCAAGTAAAGATGACTAACAAGTTACAAGAACATAAGTCCTAAGAAAAAAGCTTAGATTCTTGTGAAGTTGAAGGAAAAGGAAGACTGAAAGAATGAAGTGCTTGCCTCCATGTCCCGTGTGGGCCCACGAGTCTTTAAAGGGACAGTGGAATGAAGGCTCCTATTTTTCCAGCACCAGGACAAATGCTGTGATCAGGAGTGAGGTGATAGGTGCTGGTTGGTTGTTAGAGCAGCTTAGGTTTTTGTAATGGGCTTTACAAGGGGCGAGGGCTTAAGGGGAGAAATAAAAGTGACCTCCCTGTCTGTGATAAGGTAAGTTGGTGGGATAAGAAACTTAGATACAGACTAGCTGATAGCCAGTGGTAAGAGACAGTTGAAGGTAGCCTTGTGTTTTCTGCATCTCCACCTACAACTGTAATCTCCTTTTTGACCTCTCCTTTCGAAACTGTAGGTGTTGGTGATGATCTAACCAGCACCTGACTTGCCACCCATTTGTCCTTGGAGTGCTGGGTAGGTATGAGGGCAGCTGTATGGTGTGATGGGAGCGGCTGTCACCGTGGCAAATCCCTTTGGAGGATTACCCCAAAATCTCCATAAGTTTTCTTTTGACCTTAAACCACCTCCAATTCATGATGAACAAAACTGAAAGGCACAGATGTGCAGAGCAGAGAACATCTAAGCTCCACACTACCAAGAAAACACAAGGAATGATTCTTCTGATACACTTTCTGATGTTTATTGTGTATTCTGCCCTCCCTGTGTATCTCTCTCTATACAATGAATTTATATTGTAATGAAGGAGGATAAGCACAGGCTGGATGTGGCTTTGAGCAACCTGATCTAGTGGAACATGTCCCTGTCCATGGCGGGGGGGGTGGGGTGGTGTGGAACTAGACGGTCTTGAAGGTCCCTTCCAACCCAAACCATTCTGGAGTGTTCTATAAGGTCCTTCCCCTCACAGATCAGAACAATATAGCTAAATCAGCTAGCATCAGATGTTGAAAAAAATTCCCCCCAAAGTTTAAATTGTTGTCCTGACTCCTGCTGTGGCTGATTACACTAATCCTCAGGATCAAAAGGTACCTTCCTGTAAACTAGCAGTAGTAAAAAGAAAAATCTTACTAGCCCAGGCTAGCTACTGAAAATGCACTGCACCTTTCTGGTCTGTTTATAACGTACTGTGGTTACCCAATAGATCATATGGGTTAATTCAGGTACAATAGCAGTCTTTGTTTTGATTTGGGATTTGTGCTTGGTTGTGTACTGATAGGAATGCAAGATACAATACAATTGACTTTTCAAGGTTTTAATATTAAACATGGACCTACATATATTTGAGATCTCCAGCAGTTCCCCTTGAGATTGATTTTTAGCTCTGAGAATTGGTCTTGCCAAACCCAGTGTTTTCCATTCTTGACTTGGACCATCTTGGTTTCATCAAAACTGGTTCTATATAGAGTGTCTTTTGAGTGAGTATAGGGAGTAAATCTCTCTCTCTGTTATTGTAAGGTTAATTATTTTGTTGAAAGGCTATTTCGTTTAGAATAAGAATGTGTATCTGTATCTGTGCCCCTCTCTAGTTTGCTTGTAGTAGTTCTGCCGGAGTAGTTCTGTCCCAGCTAGATGAGGTACTTTAGTTGTAGCTACAAAGAACTTGACAAAGACTGTAAAAGCTGTCCAAGAAGCAGGATAAATAGCTTGAGCTCAGCTCTAGGCTGCTAGGAGGGTCAGAAAGGGCCAGCTAGAGTATGTCCCATGTTCCAGTATACACTTGTCATACATTTAGAAAATGGCATTGTCCTCATGATGGAAGTAGCAGAAAGCTGCCCAGATTTGGACATGTCATCAGCCTTTAAAACATTCTTTGTAACTGCAGCTAACTCCTTACTGCTCTGTGTGTGTGTGTGCCAGCTTTGCTCCTTTTTCTCCTGACTAGGACTGCTGCATTCACTGCTGAAAGCAAGGGAAATCTATGTCCTGGTCTTTCATAGAGGGCAGGGTAGGGCAAAAGGACATTGCTGTGGAATAAGTGAAGTGGGATGGTGTATGCACATGTAAAACAGGAGCTCTACTGCAATGCAAATTACAGCTCAGAGGTATAATGCTAACTTTGATTGCATGGGATAATATGGACACAGCAAACACACTGCATTTTGTTTGTGTGGTCAGCAAGCACGCTGTGATTTGTTTGTGTGCATGTAACTATTTCAAAGTGTGCAGGACCACACTGCTGTTGGAGTAATTTGTCCTCTCTGCTACATGCACAGCAGTGCCTGCAGCCCCTCAAGAAGCGTGCTGTGGCTTTGCTTGCCTCCTTTGTTGCTGCTTGGCTAGTTTCCCCCTTTTTCTTCACCCTTCTTTTTCCTACTCTGACAGAATAGCCTTCTGGGAAAGCTGAGCATTTCTGAAGCACTGCAATGCAAGCAAACCAGCTTCAAATAAACCTTGTCTGGGAAATCAGCATAGTCATCCCAGGGTGCAGTATGTCTGAGCTGCTAGAAAAGACTGCCATGCTGGTGAGGAGCCCAAAAGACCATGCGTCCTCACAGTCCTTTGCCGACAGGAAGTAGGTTTAAACTAATTAGTGAATTAGTTTTAAAATGTTAGTTTATTTTCATTTGATAGGCCTGTATACTGCATAAAGTGAACATCAGTTATCAGAGCATGCTATACCACCTCTTCAAAGACTTGTACAAGTGGTGTTTGTGATGCAGGCAAATGGTGATGTCTGCATTTTCCTAAGGGGAAACAGAAAAGCTGTGCAACATGCAGTGGGGTAGAGGGGAGATGATTCAGCATATAACTCTAGAGCTTCTGGCCAACAGATCTGTACTCTGGACCTTCTTTTGTTAGCTGAAGCAAACCAGTACAAACATAAAACTGAAGAGATGTGAGTTTCTAATTGAGAAGCAGAACCACCAAGCAGCTAATTGGGAGGAAACTAGTTCCAACTTGTCCAGCTGTTCTGTCCCAACAACTCATCTGATGGTGTAATATATTAAAAACAACAGTAATCCTGCTGTCCGGTAACGTGTGTAGGCTAGTTACTACAGCTAAAAGCAGAGATGTAGGAAAGAATATCACAGGTAAAGCCAGCCCAAACCTATGGCAGCAAGTCTTTCAAAGGATTGGCCATTGAGAGGACAGACTCTTAAGTTACACTGGCTTCTGCTGCTGCTTGCTGCTCCCAAGCCCTCAGCTTCATTCCTAATTTTCCCTGTGGCAACAATCAGCTACCAAAAATTGTAATGCCATTTTATGCGTGGAACTTGCTGGGACTTCTAGGGCAACACATTGTCCCTTGCTGCACTTATAGGTATGGGCATTAAAGAGAAGATATCATTGCCTGCTTTCACACCTAAGGTGTGACAGAATTGTTAATTGAGTAGGAGATATTAGACTACCTTTTGAAGCTGTTTTTCTAATTTAGACTGATAGCCTTAGCTATATGCCCTGGTTCCCATGCTTTGAGGAAAAGAGATAGAAACAGCAATGGAATATTCTGATGGCAAAGCCGCATCTGGTCCTGAGCAGCAGAGTTGATGCTGTCATGCAGGCTGCCAGGGCACTGGGCTCGTCTGATGAGTACTGCTTAGGGCATAACCATCTGAAAATCTGTCCCATATTGAGGATTGTTCCTATGACCCCTGCATCTTCTTGTGCGTTGCAAATATTTCCTTGCACAATGCTTAAGCAAAGGGAAAATGAGCCAGAGTTGTTTGAACATCAAGCCATCCAGCACCAGAGCACTTAGTGCTTAAAGTAATCATGAAGAATCACATGCCACCAGTATACAATTAAGATGCAGGATTGCCCAACAGACTTCTTGATTCATAGGACTAGGACTTATAAGCATGAGAAAAGTAATAGATTTTATTGGGTAATCTGTGTGTTTGGACGCACAATCCTTCAAGCTAAGTCATTCTTGTAGGCCTGGGAAATTCTTGAATGACAATTTCTGCCATTGCCATAAATCTTCATTAAAACACAGAGCAAAATCTTCTGTATTCCACCTATCACATAATACCAAGGAGAAAACACTGTGATTAAAAAGCCTTCTCTAATGGTTAAACTCCTGCCAACCTAAGTAGATATCTTTTTTTCTTATGGCTGCAGAAATGAGCCCTTGGATGAAGCTCCTGTCAGCAATAAGTGATTAAACACTGTGTGCATCTGACTGCCAGCTTGAACACTGCCTCCCCAGATGCAGCAGCTGGTCTCCAATGGATTTCATGTGCAAGTAGGCCTGAAAGGCACAATAATTTTTAAATAAATGTTTAAGTTTCAGTTTTTGAAGGGCTCCTTAAGATATGTGTCAGTAATAGGTATGCTAGTATAAATGAGGAGGTAGGTCTTAAGCTATGTACTGCTGGTAAGCAAACTAAAATTCTCTACTGAGAATAAGAATACATCTATATACATGCGTATATATATGTGTGTGCATATATATGTGTATGTTTGTTTTCAAAGAAAGACATCTGGCAGAAGCAATGTCTTGCAGCAATGAGAGCCTCCTGCTTTCCTCTGGTTGATGTGGCAGTTTCAAAGACCTTGATGGCTGGGGCAGCTGTGCACGGGAGGAGTAAGCCACAAAGATCAGAAGGGAAAATCCTAAAGATAATGTCATAAGTTAATGCTGACACGCATGGAAAGAGCTTGGCAGAGTTACGTGAAGGATTGTTTGGTATGGCGTAAATTTCCATGCAGGGAAGGCTGGCTTGGATGTTTTCTGGTTTTTGGTGGCAAATATCTAGGAAAGAGAGGAGAAGTGGAAAGGGACATGAAGAGAGAGACAGAGAGTGTTAATAGTTTGGGATCTGGAGAGCTACGACTACAGAATTATTTTTTCCCTATGGAAAGAATTGAATCTATTTTTTTTTTCAGCTATTCAGCCCTCTTCAGACCATACTGGCTTTTTAGGAGTTTGGCAGAAGTTCTGCAGAGCCAGACTTTGATCTTCCTCTCTTCTTTCTGCATGCATACTAAAAAGCAACTCTGGAATGTCCTAACATTTCTTCTTGTAGGTATCTTTTAGATTTGTTGTTAGTAAGCACCATATGTCACTGTTTCAACAGCCCAGTACTGTATTTACTGGAACCCGAGCATATGTGGTAACACCACGGCTCCTGTATATGATGTACCAGCTATACATTACACCAAACTTCAATAAAGAAGTCACTTTTAATCATTTCTCCCGCTTTCAGAAATGCATTTATATATGTGTTCATTATCCATGGTGAAGCTGTGTTTGGAATATGCTATTAAGGGTAACAGATGTATTTGAATAACGGGATTATTTTGATGTCTTATTATTCATTGGGATAATCCCTTGAAGTCAGGGCAGTTCTGAAACATGAAAGCAACATTAAATAAGAAATTAAAAAACAACAACAACAAAACCCATGACACTCTCCCTGAGTGAAAATCTACAATGAAAGTAATCACTCTTTTAACTAACTGAAAAATTCTTTAGACATGTTTCTGCTATGGCAACCAGGCCAGCATTAGGCTGGTTGATGGGGTTTATGAAATGATGTTTAAAACCTTTCACTCTGATCAAAAATCTTTCCAACTCCTAATGGTCCAGTTGGCCCAATCTCTTTCAACAATGCAAGTATACGTAAATCCTTGTCTTTTTTTCCAGCCACTCGCGTAAATAAGACCGTGTATTGAGTGCTAGGTGTGAAAGAAAGATACATGTCTTAAAGTTAACAAGAAAAGGATTTTGGGGTTTTGTTGTTTGGTTTTTTTTTTTGTTTGTTTGTTTTTAATTTAGAAGCCAGCATTCTCCTTCCTGCTTTTTCTAGTTGCTAATAGCAGGCAACTGCAATCTCTGCCAGGTCCTGAGAACAGCTAGAGGTACTGACTACACAAGAGGACAGGATTTACACCTTTCCATTTGGCTGCCTTTGCCTAATTTGGCAGAATAAAAGCCTTTGGCATTCCTGGTTTTAAGAAATCTGCAAACTAAGCAAGGCTTGCTGAACTGTTGTCTGAGCTCTGGGGGTTGCTAAACTGTTACAGCATTTTGAAAATGAATTGGCTAAAATAGCACAAGCATTGCTTCTATTATTCCTAAACCACTCTAGAATTTACTTGCTTTTATTTTCCTGCACAGGCCAGTACTGGGGACAAGGTTTGCAGTTAACATTCATCCCACCTGTATTTCATCAGTACACATTTATTCAGTTCTTGTTCTGCTAGGATGAATACTTGATTTTAAAACTACAATAAATTTGGAAATCTTTGAGGAGGAGAATTCTTGAAGATCTTTAGCTAAGGTGAGCCCAAGCCCTTTCAAGTTAATTAAGAGCCTTCTTAAAGGCAAGCAGATTGATGGCAAGGTCACAAAAGAACATTGGCCTGTTTTGGGGGGACTCTTCATGCCTAGATCAAAGATAATGTTCTAGAAAATGAAAGAGAAAGAAAACAAGAAACCTTGCTCAGTACCTCTGTATACCTGGAAAGTGCTTGGTGCTTGGGTCTGGCACTGGACATGCTGAAAAGTGCTCAGATCTGAGACCTAGCCTGTAGGTCAGCTTAGTCTTGGTTGCACCCTCTAGAGAGCAGAGATAGGGACCAGCAAAGCAAGGCACTGGCATAGCTTGGCCACTTCCCACAAGTGGCTGCTGCTGGTGGGTGCATGGGGCTGTGGGAAGGTGGCTCTTCTTTTGCTACCCTGCTGCTAATACAAAGTGCAAATATCCATAGTCCTTAACTAATGTACCTTGTCAAGAGCACCTCCTGGATGCCAGAACTCTCAGATTTGTTTTATACTTCTTAGAATCATAGAACAATTAGGGTTGGAAAGGACTTTAAGATGAGCTAGTTCCAACCCCCCTGCCATGGGCAGGGACACCTCACACTAAACCATGTCACCCAAGGCTCTGTCCTACCTGGCCTTGAACACTGTCAGGGACGGAGCATTCACCACTTCTTTGAGCAACCTGTGCCAGCGCCTCACTACCCTCACAGTAAAGAACTACTTCCTTGCATCTCCTCCTGTTCAGAAGCCCCGTGATCAGTATCTTCATGAGGAGGAATTCATTTTTCCTCCTATATCTGAGATACAAGCCCACATCTCCTACCTATCAGGAGAAACCCTAACTAGCCTCAGGCAGGAGAGTAAACAAATTATTTTTGTTGGAATAATGACATGTCTGTGGGACAGAAAGAGAAGGGAAAAGAGTTCTTTGGGATTCTTTCATTAAATGATCCACGATCTAAAAGTGAGCTTTTATCGCAGTCAAGGTTGTAGCACTTAACTCTTGACATGCTTATGACAGTCCATGGCACTTCAAAAACACGTATGTCCAGATGTAAGTTGGAGGAACTACTACAGATGAGCTGAAGTCCATAGAGCAGTCTAGGGGAGGATGTTGACGAGCTCTCTTGCTGAAATGCAATTTATCTCTCCAGACAATAGAGGTTTCTGCCATTCCCACACCATATCTGATCACTAACGATCAGCCTGGCTCAGACACCTAAAGCTTCATGCAAGCTACTTAATTTTCTGAGCACCGTGATTTAATTATTCCAATTTCTCCTAAGAAGTCCTGCTGTGCTCAACAAAATTCCAGCTGCCGATTGCAATAGCTTTCTTTATCAAATGCTGGCTGATTTCTCCTCTTTGCATCAGCTGCACAGTCACATTACCTCTAAGTCCATTTTCTCTTTAAAAAGAGAAAAAGTGCCTGAAAAATAGTAAGAGCAATAAGCAATGAGGCTAATTAATCTTAACAGCATATTTCCCCAAGATATAGTGGGTTATAGATCATCTGAAGTCTCAAAAAGACACCTCATTTTGTTTTACAATGTTGCAGTGATAAGTTGTTGGCATAGATGGAAGAATTGCTCGCAAGTACTTTGTAGATATTCTGACCAAAGAACTAAATCTAAAGCTGACAATCTGTTTATTTTAATTCAACTTACAGTTAGCATTACTTACATAGCTACTATAGGGTCACTATTTTTCAGCCTAGATGCAGCTGTTGGATGGCAATAGTTGATGTCTCCACTCTATCTGGCTGCAAGTTTCAACTTTCTTTCCAAACAAGTATCTCAGGAATGAGATAAGCTTTGCAGCTGATGTTAAACAAGAGGCATTACCACCTCACTTGCCTCTTGGGGTGAAAGAGACAACAATAAGCCACTGGTCCCAGCAGAAACTTGGGTTGGCACCAGAAATAATGAACAGCTAGGCTTTAAAAAGAAGTCTGGCACTAGACAGCACAAGAGTTACTTGTCACTCACCTAAAGCTTGGCATGATGCAAGGATACAAACAGAACTAAAATCAGTATTTTTGATCATACTTCTACAGAAGTTGCAATTGCTCTCAAGATTTTGCTTGGAATCTTGCTCAAGGGCTGCCATTCCTGAAGGTACCCCAGCAGCTTCCTCCTGCAGAGCTCACAGCCTCTGAATCCAACACTAGGACAAAGCTCTGGGGCAGCAGCACAAGAGGGACGTGGAGCTGTTGGAGTGAGGGCAGAGGAGGCCATGGAGATGCTGCGAGG
>JAVHNF010022313.1:7810-19983 GCA_034783455.1 Micropsitta finschii | reverse complement strand
TCTGCAGCTTTCATGCATAGCTGGACTAGAAGTATCTCCAGGAGGCTTCGCTGGGAGGCATCTCTGGAATGAGACCGCAGGAGAGCAGCAAAGCTTCTTCACTTGTGCTGACCTCATACATGCCAGTCTTCATCTTGGTGGCAGGATGTTGGGATAAAGCAGGAAAGATGCTCAGGGAGCCTGTGGAAACCTGAGGCTGGATGCGTATGGGATAAAATGAGATCCTCTAGATCTCATCCACATCCAACCCCCAGAGAGGGACTGGTGTGCAGTTTAAATCTGGGAACTTCAGATTCAGACCAGTGTCAGGGGGAGTGCGTAGATGTGGGGGACATCAGTGCATAGGTTTATATAGCAGAGACAGAGCGAAGAGGGGAAGCATGAGATTATGTGGCTGCTTGAAGAGGTGAAGAAAAGGCTATCTGTTCTCTTCCACATCACATGCGGTGCTTGGAGGAGTGGAGGAACAGAAGGCTGCCCAGACACCACCAGCTTCCTTGGCATCACCAACATGTCCACATCTCATGTCATTCATTGCCTAAGCATAGAAGCAGTGAAGTGCCTGTGGGACCTTCTTCAGGATCATGCACTCTCAGCACCTCCCTGGTGTGCATGTGAGATTGAGGGGTGCAGGGTTCTGTTATCAATCACTTCCTCACATGGATAAAGGGGGCCTGGCCTCCTCCCATCCTTCCTTCTCCAGGATAATGAGATCCTTCCAAGAGAAGGTCCGCCAGAAGATCAGATACTGAAAACAGAGACTGGATGTGGACTTGTTAAGCAGGGTCTTTTCCAGCTGAAAGGTGTATGCAAGAGCAGGGAGATGGAGAGGGTTATCAGCATTTAAGGTAGTGCTCTCTGCCTGCAGAAAGGCATATAGGTGTCCTGGTAAAGTCTTGGAGAGCTGCATTGTGCCAGCCAAGCCTCTGCCATCTCAGTACACTGGGATTCAGCCGTTTGTATTGTCAAAACAGATCTGACCTAAATAGGGGCATCTGATTTTAGAGAAATTGCACCTTCTCTGCTATTTTATTGTTAAGGAAACCAGTACAGGTTAAATCCACAGGAAAAAATGAAGCAGTCCTTTCCAAATATCTTTATCTGGAAAAGCATGGGTCCTATTTCCATTTGTATTCCAGGAAAGAGAGCTTCAGCCTAAGATTTAATGTCAACATGCTGAATTAAAGGGTTTTTCATTAGTTACAAGGAAAGTGGAAATCATCTGCTGCTGAAATGTGATTTGCAGCAGTAAGCTGCAGGGAGATGATTGTGCCATCTCACGCAACAGGTTTCTGTTTTTCCACCAGGAGTGTGAAGAGGCAGGTGCTGATGCAGGAGATGGATGCTCAGAACCAGGGTTTGCTTGAGCAGATGCAGCGGGGGGGTGGCTTTCAGGTCTCCATCATCGCTAGTCTCTGTCCCTCCCCAAAATGGAGCATGAGAGTGCTCCATGTTCTGGGGCTCAGAGCTTGGCCATGTCTTGAGAATAGGGACCAGAAGTTTTTAACATCACTTTGTAGTTGAGAAGCAGCTGCGTAGAATCCCAGGGCCAGGACTCAGGGGTTAGCTGGCATAGCTAGCTGGATATAGCTATGTTGCTCATCCTGCATCCCACACCATGCACACAAGGTATCAAAGGGTTAAGAAGAGGTGATGCATGACCAGAACAAGTTGCTTTTTGGTTTTTCATGGACAGGCCTTTGGAGAGCTCAGCCAAAGTGGATTTAGTCAGCCAAGATGGAGCTGACGTTCTTCCCCCACTGCATCAGAGGTAGCTCTGAGCAGCACTGAAGCTGGGAGGAACACACCGTGGGCTGAGGATGCAGGGCTGTGTGCGTGCATTCATTCAGCAAGCAAAAACATGGATATGCAGCTGCATACACTCTATTTATTCCATTTTACTGGTGTGTTTTTATTTTTTATTACACTATAAAACAAGAATAAGTGGTCAGAAACAAAAGAATTTAGTTATCATCTGCCACAAACAAGACAGAGAGAGAAGCATTGCAATAAATTGCAGAGTCCATAAAGAATTCCAACGTATTAACGAAAGTGCTGCAGAGCAGACAACAGGTAATGATAAAGCTGAATGTAATTACTACAGGAAAAATTTACTTTAAAATACGGGGATATTCTCAGCTGAGAAACGTGTTGATCTACAGTTTAGTTGGCTGGATGAAATAATAGCCACATTACGGTGATATTAAGGCGAAGAAAAGCAGAAGCAAGACTGAATTTGGCAACCAATCATACCCAGGTCACGTTTAAGAAGTGGGAGTACCAAGGCCTTTCTTTTCCTTCTGGTTTTTCCCATACGCAGCCAACACCTCGTCAGGCCCAATTAAAGTGACACATTAAATCTCTGCAAATAGGCTGCCTGCTGCAGCCCTTCTCCACCATCCCAGCATTGCAAGTAATAAGTTCCTTCCTTCTTTTTTTGATATGAACCCCTGACTACACACCGGAGACAAAAATTCTCAAAGCCTCAACACAAAACTCTATTGTCCGCTCGGCTTAGCGCTCTGCTAACAAAACCCAGCTGAAAACCCTCTCAGATTATCCCTTTCATCAATTCTCCCAGCCAATATGAGATGTGGAGGCTGACATAGAAACAATGTGCTAGTTAGAGGATTCAGAGCGCATTGACCAAGTCATTTTGGTTAATCAATTACCCATTCCGTGGTCCTAATAGCTCTTTAGATCTCATTTTTGTTTCACGAAAGTGCCAGCTCAAGTGCTCAACTATACAGTTTATTAATGAAAATTTGCTTTATAGTAATTTTTAAAGTTATGGAAGGGAAAATAAAGAAGATTAACAGTGCCTGCAAAGATTCAACAGATGTATATAAGCTTGCAAAACTTCATTGTGAATCACTAAATCTAATCAATGAGTAAATGATATATCAGTATTAATGCTACAATACTGGTAACTTATTCTAATTATTGCATAACCTATTTTGGAGGGGTAATTTTGATATCAGCATGAGCTGTTGGTCTTTAATCTTTCATTAATTTCATTCATAGCTTTTTATTAATTTGCCAATCAAGCTTTCTGTTTGAATTAAAAGCTCTGGGACTTGGACACGTCAAGTCAACCAAACGATTGCAAAATCAGGATTTAGGAATTTAGACAGTTACTTAATTACTGCAAACACTAAGTTCATTCACAGCTGCCTTCTCCTCATCATGACACTCACGGTCACACCCTTCTCAGCAGTTTTGCTCCCTCTGCAACCTTCATTCTTTCTAAGAATAGATGCACCAGGGAAAAAGGTCTTACAGGGAATAGAAAAGAGATGGATTGTGAAATAATGGGCTGGTGTGCATTGCATGTGTTCTGCAAGTCACATCAAATCTGTAGAGCAGGTTTAATTAGTGCAGTTCTTAATTATCAAGGTGTATCTGTGCCAGTTTGTCTTTTGGATACACAGAGGGGCAGGTGAATCCTGCTGCTGAACTACCTCACATTTGCTTTTCCCTTTATCGTTGTCCATTATTCATGCATGTTCCCTTGCCTTGACCACAGCCATACAGCACACACATGGCAGAACACGCACTCAGGCAGCCCATGGGTGCCATCCACTGCAGCAGTTTCTGCACCCAGGACCTCTTCTCCACATGCCTGCCCAGACACGGATGTATTTGTCATATCTGTAAGTACAAGACAGTGTGAAGGCTATGTGTGGGACAAGGAAGAGGAAGATAGAGTTATCACACCAGGCAGGAATGTGTATGGACATAGCTGGGTCGCTCCTATCTGCACTTGGGGGTTTCAAGCCCATGCATCTTTGTAATGTGCTACTTGTAATGCTACTATCTAGTGACCTTAAGGCCCAGCTGCTGCCTTGTGGATATGAATATCATGAATATCAGAGTTACTGCAGTGTTTACTTTGAGTTAGAAAATTGATCCCATCCCACCCACAGGCACTAGCTTGTTTTCCAAGGTACATATCCTTCTTATTAGTAATTTATAGGCAGCAGTTGATATTACAGACAGAGTGGGGCAAGGAGCAGTGGCAGATATTGCTGTCAGCATGGTAATATGCATATATATGGGGGGGGGGAAACCTTAGGATGCTGTTACCTGGTCAGCTTATACTGTGTAGGACCTAAATGATACCTTTCCTCTTGTGTGCAGCCTTACCTTTTTTGCATTGGCTATAACAATTCTGCAGAGTCAAAACAACCTGCTGCTCAAGCTGCAAGCTAACGTCACCAAAACACCATTTCATTTTCTGCTGAAGGCCAGCTGCAAAAGGGCACCCTTAAATTCAGGCAACCTGCTGTCTCAGATGCCTTTCTCACTCATAAGTGAGACAGCAAATGGCTTCTTTGAAATAAGAGACATCTCAAGCAGGAGAGAGGGCTGCTGACACAGCAGAGTTGGAGGCACAGGGGAGCAAACCTTGTTGAGACTCAGCCTATCCTAGCAAGGCTGCAAGTTGCCCTGTAGCTCAGGTCCAACCAGTGCAGTTCAACCCCATGCCACAGCAAGTGAAACAGTTGACCAAATCCAAAGCCGCTCAGCATATACTTGAGTGCTGCAGTGATTCCCAAAGAGGCAGGAAGAACCAATGAGGGTCAGGGAGTTGGGAGCTGAGGAGTAAGCACTGAGGTGGGGCTGAAAGGGGTTGAGCAGCCTCCAGTTTCCCTCTGCAGATGATAGTTCAGCATTACACCTTGACAAGCCCATGTACTTTTGCTGTCCAGGGTCTGCTGAGCACCCGCTTAGACTCAAGTTCAGCTTGACTTTGTCCTCCATATAAACCCCATCCACTCCTTACCTCCCAAGGGGGAAGCTTTCATGAGAAGTAGCTACAGGAGATATTCCCCTGGAGTTGCACTGACTTTTGAGCATCCCTGCATGCCTGTGATCAGCTTCTGACCTGAGTCAAGGCAACTGAAGCTTCAGAATTCCCTTTCTTTTGCAGAACACAGTTGGAGGAGTGAGAGGAGCTGGTGGCTCCCAGCCCCATGAGACGGAGGAGCAGACATGACCAGTTTGCAGGTTCCTCTTTTTTACCTCTTTTCTGCATATGCAGAGCCAGTGCCGTGCAACTCTCCCTCTTTCATCTTTGGGGTGTAAGTGTTGCAGTTCTGGCAGTAGCCTGAGGGCAAATTGTTCAGGAAAGTTTGAACAAAGCAGGTTCAACTGCTTCAAAGTAGGAAGTGGATGGCAAAAATACATAATTGCCTTCTTAAGAAAATAAAAAGCAACTTTTTGGCAGATTGGCAAGGATACACTTCCTACACACTTTCCCTTCTACCCAAAACATGATTCCAGCCTTATTTTTATTTCAGGAACTGTGAATTATGAAAGGGCTCTCCCCTCCCTCTTCCTCTCCCTTTTTCTCCCTCCCTCCCCATTCCTAACCAGTATTACGTTCATTTATAACCTTCACATTCAGACCTTGTTCTAATTTACTTTATACACACGTTGCAGGGCCCGCAGGACAAGGATTGGTTTGTTGCTGCTGTGGCTTTATGAATAAATCCTTTTACAAAACAAAATCCCCCTGCAGAGCCACAGCTGGGTGATGTGTTCTACGAAATCCCAGTGCCCTTTGTCCTGTGCTTTTCCAGGTGAGATGTGCTTGTGCATCCCCCGGAGCCAAAAACAAGCTGCCACATTCCCTCTGCTGTCCCCCAGCCCATGGGATGCCCCTTTGCCTGGCTCTTCCTGCACCCTGGGTGTCTGCTGCTCTTGGTACACCAGGGATCAGTGTGGCTCTGTGGTGGGTCAGGCTGCTCACCCTTGCATGGGTGATTACAAACTCCCTTCCTCCCAAGAGGGGAGATGCGAGCTGTGAAGCTGTGCTTGCTGTCAGCTGCCACTTAGCCTTTGTCAGGGACAGCCTAAATCCAGAGTTTCTTTGCTTAAGCCTCCTTGGAGGAAGATGTAGTCCTTGGCTGGAGCTGCTGCTTTTACACAAATGCCAACCTGTGCTGACAAATCAAGCCCAGGCAGGAAGGTTTGATGCCGGGAGGATTTCCTGCCTCTTACCCACTGGTCCCCACAGGTCCCCATGGACAGGTTTACACATCTGCAATAGGTTTGGTTACAGATGTGTGCAGGCAGCAGCATCACCCCTTTCCCCTTGACCAGCTTTGAATCTCACAGACCAACCTCTGCAAGTGGTAGCCAGAGGAGCTCTAAAGCCATACGGAGAAGCCCCCCTGTCCCCATGGAGCAATGCCTGAGTGCACACCTCTATCCATGAGGCAGAGGAAGGAGGCAGGATAGTTTGGGGGGGGGAGGGGGGGTTGCAGAGCATCCATTGCTTGGAGGTAGAGGTGTGGGAGAGAGATGCAAAACCATGTGTGGTTCAATGTACGCAGGTCAAGGCTGATCCTGAGCAGCTTCACTGCCTGGCTGCATCTGCTGCAGTTTATGCCAATGTTCTGCAAGGCTGAGAGCCAGCAAAAAGGACCTTGATAGTGCACACTTGGAGATTCTGGCATCAGGGGAGGCACTAATAAAAGGCTAGTCAGGCTCCACCACTTAAAGGTTGACTCCCCAGCCTTCCTCCCATTAAGTGCCCCACACATGACAATGAGACTCCAAAGCCCCAGCTAGACTGGCTCAAAAGTGAGTGGATAGACACAGGCAGAGTGTGGGAAACGCTAAGGTAGCAGTTAGAGTCTTCCCAGGCTACCCGTTCCTGCACCAGAGATAGGTGTGCATTTAACATCAGCACGGATCCAGGAAGCAGGGATGCGATTGCAGGAGCTGTGCTCTCTGCTTATTCCCCTCCAGGAGCAGGACTCTGCTAATTGCTGTCCTTTAGGTGGGGCAAGACAGAAAAACCTCCCCGTGCAGGACAGGACTGCTGCTTGGAGGATAAATCCCCTCCTAAAACTTGAGCCCATCCACGTGCACCCAACCCACCCCTGCAAGCTCCCGGCTCAGAGAGAGCTTCCCAGGCCCAGAACCCATCCATCTCCTGGCACGCTCATCTCCGCAGTGCCTCTGGCAGAGCGGTAAGCTCCTGAATATTTTATATGGTTATTAGTCGACAACATAATCTATCTGAGGGGAAGTCAGAAGTGCTGACCGAGGCGTACGGCACAGCAGTGAGCGCTGACTCCCTCAGCATCACCCTGCGCAGCGCAGACACTGCCCCTCTCACAGCTTGTCCTCATAGGTGCTGCATGCCCGTGGCCAAGCATGAGCACATGCTGCACTTACAGGCAGCCGAGCCTGAATGCCTCCTCGTTTGAAGGGCTCATGTACAACATCCCTTTTTCCCCCTGATTTGTCACATATGGTTCAGGCATGGTATGTCCATGTGTCTCAGTGCGGGGGCATATGCTCTGTACACAGCAGTAGCATGGTGAGTAACACATTGGCCATAAATATGCATGCGATGATGCACACAGCTACGAAGCCTATACCAGTAAGTACAAACACAAATGCGAGCATGCAAAAACCATCCACCCAGGATTCTCCTTCACACACAGCCTGTCCAAGTTGTGTGAGCCTGCAACCATCTGCACCCTGGCTGTGAGCAAGCACACCCATGCACTGTGGAGGATTGCTGGCTTGCATTTTGCAGGGTGTAAAACTCAACATTTGTTGCACCTGAGGACAGTTCTTCAGGTGCAAAAGATTGCAGAGGAATCAGGAATGCATAAAGGCAGTGCTGTGCAGGCAGCTTAGGGAAGTAGAATTTAGACCAGTAGGTTGGTACAGAGACTGTGGAGCTGCACAGGGTCAGAGAGAAGCAACAGCAACAGCAATAGCAATAGCAATGTGTGGAGAAGGGCTGGCAGAGAGGAAGCTGAACCACCTCTCTGGTGCGCCTACCACCCAAGGAAAGTGATTTCCAGTGCAAACAGGTAGCTGTTGTGGAAGTCTGGCCATGAATACAACATGGGAGAGGCTGGAAGGAAAATGCCTGAGGAACAATGCCCTTTTCAAATCTCATTCCCTGGTGAGTGACTTGAAATGGATCCTCAGCTTATGGCATAGCCAGGCTGTGCTGAACCTTGTGTTTTCTCCCCGGTGCTGTCACTGGTGTCCATGCAGGGACTTGGGTCATGGTTTTTTGCCTTTTTCCCCAGCCAGATCAGCTTCCCAACCTGGTTTCTTGCACAGCCACAGATTTGGCTGCTGCAGTCAGAGGGCCCTGCTGGGGGATGGCAGATGGGTGGCAGCAGCACGCAGTAGCTGATCGGAATGAGGAGTAAAGCTGAGGTGGGATGCGGCAGGAGTTGGAGTACAGCAATCCCTCCCGGTGGGCTGCAAGTGCTTGCAGAGGCAGGCAGAGCTGCTGGAGCAGAGCACTGCTCCCTGCCTGTTGGGAAGCAGAGGCACCTGGCAGTGCTGCCAACCCCGGGATGCTGCGGAGCATCCCAGCTGAGGCCCTGCTGCTGCTGCTGAGCCACTCGGTGCTGCTGAGGAAGACTGTGCGGACCGGATTCATCTTTATGTAAATCACATTCACTTCAGCTGCCTCCTAGGATAATCAGTATTAAAGGGAAACTATTTTCTAGTTCATTAGAGGAAAGCTGCGTCCCCGCGGCTGCTGCTGTCGGCACCTCCTTCTCCTTCCAGGAGAAATGATCTCCGTGAGCACCAAACAAGGAGACATTCACACTCCAAATGTCAAGTGGGGGAAGGGGGAGAAGAACAGGTCTGTGCCTCCAAGGGCAGCTCTTCCTCCTCCTTCATCCTTCAGGAGGGCCTGAGTGAACTGTGGTCCTTGCCTTTGGGCTCCTCCCCACCAGCTCTCACCCCCATAGGTCCTGGGGTCCTTCCTTTTGTCCCTCGCTCTGATACCCCCTTGTCCTGCTAAGCCTTTGTTCTTATCTTATCCCTGGGCAACCTGCATCCACAAGAGCCTGGATCTCCTCACGCACAAGCATGTTAATGGTTGTGCCAATGCCTCTGCCAGAGCCTCTTCCTCTCAGCTCTGAATGACTGATGCTTCAGGAAGCTCTGAAGTTACTCCAAGGCTGGGACTGTTCTCTCCATCTAGACAAAAAGCAGGTCCTTCTTGTATGGATTATGTTTCCCTGATCCCTTGTGGCATAATGACCTTTCCAGTGGTTTCTTTACCTCACTTCTTCCTTGGCTTTTCCTTGGTCACAATGTCCCTGTGCTCATCTCAGCTTCTTTCTTTCCAGCACTCTCCATTTCTTCTCTGTTGTTTAGTCCTGTCTCCACTTTATCTGGGTGAAGATGCTGCTTTCCCATCCTACCAGCCCAGCCATGTGCTTGTGGCTGGAGGTACCAGCACTGACGCAGCAGGCAGTGGTGTTTTGACACACCTGTAGAGGATGTCCCTTTGCTGATAGACCTTGGTGTTGAGGTATTCCCACTGCTCCAGAACAAGGCTGTTCTTGCTCTTCAACTATAGACTGTCAAACCCATATTGCTCTCTATTAATCCAGCTCCCAAGAAACACCAAGATGATGCTAGAGGTGATGGCAGCCTGGCAATCCAAGGAGGAAAGCTTTCTACTTGCCAGGTCTCTGTGAAGCTGTCTTTGGCACTGCCCAGGTAGGTGGGCCCACAGACAATTCATGAGTGCTGCTAGTGCTTGGGCTCTCTGCTAGGCTCCTTGCTTTGGAAATACTTTTCCCTGGCTCCCAAAATGCCTTCCCTGTGCAGAAAAAGGACAAGAATGAGAGGGCCTTAGCATTGCCTGTGTCCTTGGGGATTTCAGAAAGTGCCACGGTATCTTTCCACTTACCTCTGACAACTGGGAGCGACGGCTGGAGTGGACTGCCAGTAAGCTGAAGACATTTTCACCATGGAGGTGGTGAGACAGGTTGAGTTGGGCCTAAAAAATGTGCCACAGAAGCCATCCAGACCAAGTTCCACCAGAGGATGGCAAAAAAACCTTATTCAAATAAGCTTTCAGGTCAGCATCTTCTTGGCAAACAGCTCTCCCATACACCATGGAAAGAAGCAAACATCATTCCCAAGATCATGGGGAATCCCAATTCAAGGGGATATCTAGCTCCCTCTGCCTTTGAGTGACCCCAGAACTGAGATTGCCATGGAAAGGGACAACATGCATAGGAGCTCCTGGCAGGGCAGGGAGGCTGTGCTGGGATCCTTTCACTAAAGGTTTTGCTAGGCTGGGTGCTGGGGATGCAGTCAGGACAGGGCAGGCTGTGCTTTCACTCATGGTAGATGGGGATAGGGTTTGGGTGCACAGAGCAGAATGCAGGGAGGTGGCAGAGCTGCACACCTCCAAGGTGATGATGCTGAACTTCCTAAGGACGACAGCACCAGCACTGAGTGCATAAGCCCAGGCACAGCACTTTGGTAAATGGCTGGACTTTGCCCATTCTTCCTCCTGTCCTGAGTCTGGGAAGAGGCCATGGTGTGCTGGCTATGCAGCTAAAACACATTCCTCTGTGTGTCCACATGCTCCCAAAGCTCCTACTGTCACAGCTGGCATCCTGCAGTGGATCCCACTACATGTGCCTCTTCTCCTTGCCAGCCCCTTATCCTTGATGAAGCCAGACCTGGATGACTCTGACATCAAGCAGGCATGCATCAGCATCCAGGCTCATCATGGCAGACAGGGCAGTGACAGGAGGACACTAATGTAGCATTATTAGTGGCCTCTATGAGGATGGTTTCAATGCATATCCATTAGGAGCAGCTGCCCTGACAGGAGCTTCTGCCTGATGCAGGGGAAGGGCAGAGACATATTAACGGCATTTGGTGATCCTCTGATGAGGTCCTGGTGAGAAGAAGCAAGAAGGAGCCTTTGCTGGGGCATGGGGCAGAGGAGTGAGTGGATGTGAGTTATGTGCTTGTCAGACAGTAATGACTGCATGCACCAGGCATGGCTTTTCCTACCTCGCTTTGCAAGAAGGGGTTCTGGAGCTGCTGCCTCAGGAAGGTGGAGCTCCAGCAGGATAATGATAAAAGTGTGATTGGAAAGAACTGGAACGAATATCCTGGCAGGGAAGAGGACAATTTTGTGCAAAGCAGTGCAAAAACCCACCCCACCCTTGGTAGCTCTTTCCTGGCAGCTCCAAGCATGCAAATGCACTGGCTGGTCCCTCACATAGAGCTGGAGAGCCAGTGTAAACTCTCCAGTCTTGCAGAGGGATGCCAAGTCCTGGCCTTTCAGAGCTGTTCTGTTCTCTGGCTCATAGCCATGGCTGGGGGATTGCTTCGAGGAGAGGCCAAGACTGACAGATGATCCCCTAATCAGCTGTATAAGCAGAGCCCAAAGTCCCCGTTCCCACCTCTGCCAGCTAATTGCTTTTGTTACCAGCCCAGTGGGGCAGAACGGGTTCTTGTGTTCTGGTGCCCTTTTTAAGCATTCACACTGTGTTTCCCAGCTAAGCTGTGCAGATGTTGATGAGCTCTGATGAGCTGTTTACCCATCCTCACAGGCACCAGGCCCCATCTCCCTGCACATGGCAGAAGGCACCTTGGAGAACACTCCTGTGCAAGGCAGTGAGTCTGTTTGAGTCTATACCCTTTGCTTGTGTTCTCCTGGAGAAACCCCTCCTGTCAATCTAGAAGAAAGCTTTTCTTAGGCTGCTCCCATCCTTAGACAAAGCCCAGCAGTGTTTCGGGACCTGTGATCTTGGGCAGAGGTGGTGTGTTGCAGAAAGATGGGACAAACCTGCTGTGGTCTGACCCCACTGGTCAGACCCATCTGGTATGACACTGCTGATGCTGGCAGTGTGGTTATCACCTGCAGACTAGTTGTTTAGGTGGTCCATGAATGAATGGAGAGACAAAATCACCTCTGGGATGGAATTCTTCTGGCTTACCCTGGGTGCTACTTCAGCAAGAGAGGAAGATGCTCTGGCCCATGTGGGATACTCAGCCACACCTGGTTTGTGGGCCAGGCTTGCATCCATGTTCCTCACCAAAGGAGGACTGAGGTCTGCTTCAGGGAAGCACTCAGGGTGTTGCATCTCCTCTGCTCCCCACCCCTTCATCCCTCAGCCATCATCAGTCAACACTTTCTTTGGTGACATGCAGCATGGTTCAGGTATGGGAAAGCTGCCTTACAGTCTGCTGTAGCAGCATCTCCTTTCTGAGTGATGGAGGGGCAGACAGCAGCAGAGGTACAGAATGAGTCCAGTGGCAGCCTGGCCTGGAGGAGCTGACCTATCTGTGCAAAACTGAGGCCGGTACGATACCCTGGGTGTTTCACAGGGACTGTTTCCTTTCAGACACTTGCC
>JAVHNF010022303.1:0-14662 GCA_034783455.1 Micropsitta finschii | reverse complement strand
TAAATTGTCTGCTGCTGTACGGCTGAGAGCCGAGTGACAGAGGTTCCCTTCATTTGGTGTTTTAAGTGGTAAAGCAAACACACAAACAAAATGCAACCCAAACAATCCAAGGAAATCTCAAACAAAAGCCTAATGTGTTGGAAGTTGCAAAATATTAATGGAAACTGAAATGTCTACGCTTGTGGAGTTTTTAAACTGTAAGAGATATGGAAGATGTAATTGATTTTCAACTTACTGATCCATTTCGTCTTTGATTATTTCACCTTCAGAGTCAGAAGAAGAGACTCCTGTGAAAAAGAAAAAAACCCAAACACTTAGCAGAGGAGTTTTGGGAGTTTATCTATGGATGATACAAACCTTTATTCATATTTCCTCTAGCACATTCTAAGGGTGTATGTTATAAAGCTAAGCCAAAACGGAAGATCACATTGCAGTGGAAATGAACCAACATTGCATACTGTGCAAGAAGCAGAACTGCTATTGACATGAGGCAAATCTGGGATAAAGTGTGAATGAAATGAGGAATACAGCATCTAAGAGTGAACGCATACCTTTGTCTCCCCAGATTCTTTTTAAAATGACACCAGTAGGTTTTAGTCTGTAATTTTTGTTGTGAATCATGTAAGGCTTTTTTTTTTTTTCCCTCTACTGGCTTAAAAAAAAAGAAAGGGGGGTGGAGGGGAATATAGCTGTTGCAATGAAACTAGTGCCTTGTAGCACAGTTTGGAGAAGATACTAGCTCAGTTTACTAACAGCTGTCTTGCTGAGACATTTTACATTTCTGATTCAGTTTTCATTGCATTTGGAATTTGCATTTTCTCTGCCATTTCTGCCAGTGAGCATCTCCATCAGTCGTGGCTTCCATCCAACATCCTCTGAGTTAGGTAAAAGCAGACCTTGGCCCCAGTCTCGAGCAGTAGTAAATCCCTGCCAAGCACAGGCATTTATAGCATCTATTGTGCAAGTAAAATATCGAATTGCTGGCATATTTATTTTGGTTACAAGGTCCCAATAATAAATTAGGATTAAGCTATCCTATATTCAGTTTGGGATAGTGACTGTAGGGAAAAGATATTAGAAAGAATTAGATACAAATTTAAAAATTTATCTTTCTGTAGGGTATGACAGACAAAAATATAAGTTGGCATCAGAATCTGAATATTTCTAGACTTTAATCTTGCGGTGAGATATAGAAAGTCTCTGGGGAGCAATACAATAAAATCACATGTAAAGGGCAGTCACTCATCTGAAGGTTATTTTACAAAGAAATAATAAAGACGTTAATAACGATGAAACATTGACTCCTTGCTGTGTATTTTTTGTGACAAATCTATTTACACAGTTAACATACAAAGTACATAATTATATCTTAATCCTGTATGATCAATTTAAACAACATTTTCTGCAACAATTCTATTATTACCTTCTATGTAAATCTCTGCTGAGGTAGAGTCTGTTCCATAGATGTTTGAAGCAAAGCAGGAGTAACGTCCTGTATCCTCCTCAAAAGCTTCAACAATAACCAATGAGTGTTGATCACCTGTCTGGATAATTTGAATGTCTGGTGAGTTTTCAAGCTCCTTCCCTTCACAGTACCACCTGCAAGGCAAAATACAGTTTATCAATGCAATCTACTTGACAAGTAGAATGACATTGTTCAAAGTTTTTCTGATGATAAAATGGGTGGTTGTTAGCCTGAAGATTCTGACAGAGTATTGCAGGTAAGTGTAGAATCAATAGTCATAGGAATAAATGCTTTTTTTTTGCTTTTCATAATATTCAACTACAGTAAATAATAGAGCTCCTTTCTTTGCAGTATTTAAACATGCTAACAAACTAATTTATATAAATGATTCTAGCACATATTTTTCTTGATACACAGATTTCAGTAGTAGAGTAGAAGAGCTCTGAATTTGGAATGCTGTCAATATAGCTCTGAATTTCTCTTGGTTTACATTCAGATATGTGTTGTGGCTTAAACTGTAGAAAAACAAAGAACACACCTAAGTAAACGAATACTCAAACTTGTGATTCCAAAGTTCATGTTCATTCAGAATGTGATTGAAATTTACTATAATATTGTTCTCTGTTTTATCACATATTTAAGACAGTCTGCTTTTTATAAAAGATGGCGTAAGTGTATCCACAAGGAAAGATAAGTGATTTATTACAATATAGAGGCATTTCCTTACAAGGACATGGGCAGTGAGACAGCTGGACCTTGAATTCTTTTCTGCATCATACTGCTGTGTTTCTCTGTTAAACCCAGTTACACATCCAAGAATATACTTGGCCCATTAGAGACTTCATGCTTTCATCTAAGGCATTTCTATGTGCCTCAGTGTTCAGAAGGGTTATTTCAGTAGAAAATACAGGAATCCAAGCAAAAGTAAAAGCAGCACCTAAAAAGCACCAAATGACAGTAACCATCACTCAATCTGAGAGCTAGTAGGAGAGGAGAGCAGGCCTGATTGCTATTGCTTGTTAGTATCAATACAGAACAGAAAGAGAAAAAGCAGATGGGTTTGAAGAACCAGATTCAAATTTAATAAGACAATCTAGGTTTTATAGAGAAGCTGTAGTACTATGTATAGGGATCCAGAGTTAAATGTTTAGGATAATACTCATAAATATCTGTATGGTTTTTTGATAATTAGCTGAATTTGAAGAACCAAACCAAAGTGCATTTGTGTTTTCACTATAACCTTTCTCATAAACATAGATATAAAACTGCACAAAAATATTTGTATTTTCTGTTTATTGCTGATTTCTTAACTACGTATGGTTGATTAATGCATCTTGTGCTTTGTGGGTGGGAACTGTCACACTCACATTTTTTCTTTAATTGACCTTTTAAAATGAATAATTGTTTTGTCCATCCTTATATAAGTACCTGACAGTTTCTGAGTGGATACAAATGCTATCAATGCAATGGCAAATATATTTACTATTATATATCACACAAAATAAGATTAGTTGTAAAAAGGATAAAAATATATTTCTGAGTAATAAATTATAATAATTCATATTTTGTGGCTCATAATAAAGGTGCTTCAATACATTTTTATCTTAGATCATTTAGAAAAACATTAATAAATAAATTTAACCATTCAGTTGAATTCACCTCTTGGAAGCACAGCTTTTTATAAGAGTTTGTGCTGCGAATTGAATGTGAAGCAAAACTCAAATTAATATCTTGGGGGGAGGGAAAAATAAGTCTGTAAGGCAGTCCATACCAATGGAAAACCAGAATTTGATAGAAATGCAATGTAGAATTGAAAAAAAAGAGCCACAGAGAGACTGTGAGGTATGGAGGAGTACAAATCTAGAATTTAAATGCTGATTACATAAACCATGTACTATTTGTGCACCATTAGTCCTAGCCATTCAACATGTCTTTCTTAAAGTAGACAGGGTATTCCCCAGTCCACTTTGAGTTGCACACTAGTGTAATATGTAGCTGTACAGCCAACTGACTTGAATATGCAGCTTGGAAAGTGTACAGATCTTCCTGTTACTGAGGGAGACTCCTGCACTATGGAATGAATCATGCTGCTTAACACAATTTCCCCTTTTAGAAAGGCAAACCTTTGCAGATAGAAAGCTAGAACTTGGTTCATGTCTGCATCTGCTTGCTTATCCTCTTTTACAAGCCTCCTTTGTAACAAGAATTGAAAATGTGTCTAAGAAAATTACTTTTATAAATTTAACATTTCTGATTGCAACAGGCAGTCATTTAGTAAATATCATCATGATTAAAGAGGATGCCAGTAGGGTATAAAATGTCCCAGCTCTCTTCCCTGACATTTCACAGCTAAGTACAGTTTATTAAAATACATCCACATCCTTCTTGCAGGGTTTTACCACTGAGAAACTGGCACTGCTTTATGTGGAGAACTTCAACCAAAGTCACTAATCTCTCTTCTGTTTGAGCCTTAGGGTTCTGGTAGACCAGCTTTTTCAGATGTGGCAGCAGTGCTTTAAAATGCTAAAATCCTGATGCTGACTTCTTTGCTGAAGGTTTCTCACGCTGAAGCGAGGATGGCAGGTTCAAATGTGTTCCCAGGCCCAGCTGCCCCAGTCTCAGTCTAATGAAAATGGGTTTGCACCAGGACACTGGATATGTGAATTTCAGATAACTGAATTATACAAATTCTCCTATATATCACTCTTGGTAAATGTTAATAACCATAAAAGAAGGGACTGGTCAGGAAGCTACAGGTGTATTTAAATTGCCACAGGTGCTTGCATGATCTCAGTGTGAGCCTCAACATTAAGAAAGTATTTTTTTATCCCTTTGAAGTTTGGCATTTGCTAGGTTTTCTACCACTCTGGTGGGCAAAATGAGATGGTCCAAGGTACTTTCTGTCAGTGGACAATCTGCCTAGGGCAACACTTTACTTCAGGATAGCTTTCAGCAGCCATTCATGCTGCTTCTGAAACCTCAATAGAACATGTTTAAGGTGCTTCACAATACAATTGTAAACAGTGTTTTGGATATTAACCAAACACATACAACATGCAATATCTTTGGAAATTTAAGAGATAGCTGTCATCATACAAAAGGGAGTAGTAACATCAGTATATACCCTAGGATGCCAAGTGAGCTAGACCATGTAAAAAGACAAATAAGAACTTGCTGGGTGTTCAGACTACAAGAAGTCCACCTAACCCAGCATGCTGACTTGACAGTGGCCAAAAGCAGATACTTATGAGAGAGTATAAAAATATATGTAAGTATATTAATACACTTATCCTAGAGTATCTAACCATTCTCCTTTTTTATCTTTGTATCCTGTATCTTTATCTTTTATCTACCATTCTCTCTTTTTTAGAAGCTCTGAAGCAGCACTTAAATATCATTTTTAAGAGGTGAAATCTGTGGTCTAAATCTTATTATTTGCAAACTACTTCTTTTTTAAAGGATTGCACTATCACAGCACCGTTGCCATTATTTTCTAGTAGATTGTATGAATCTTCATTAACATTTAGCTTGCAAATCCTGCTTTTTGTTTGTGTCATCTTTATTTTGAAATAATCGTTTTACACTTCTATTTAGAATATATTTCCTTTAAAAATAATGATCCTTCCAGCTTCTGACTGAGCTATAGTGTTCATATTCCACCATAGTCCAGTCAGGAACCTTTCAGATCCTCTAATACAAACCTCTTCAGACAGAAGGAAGAGCAACAACTATTTTAGACTTTGCCCACAATGACTTGCCCAAACCTGGTATTTTCCACCACTAATAATTAGATACAGTGAAGCTTTTTTGACTGGCTCCACAGAAGTGCATATCACATTTGCTTTTCTGTACAGTGATGTCCTTATAAACATGTAGATACAGATACCATAGCTAGTAATGGGGTCCTTGGAAACCAGAACAGAAACATCTAGTGCCTGGGATAAAGGAACAACTCTACCACAAGTATGTAGAGGAAATGTTTAGCAGTCCCAATGAAGAAGTATGGATATGTGCATTACAGGGCTGACTGAAAATGTCCTTTGGAATTGATTAGTGTCAGTTTTAAATTCCAGATCAGGAAATTACATAGGATTCCTGCTATCCCAAAGGGGGATTTTTTTTTTTTTTAATTGTATGTTGTATTATATGTATTAAATTGTTTTATTCTTCTGTTTCTTTCAAGATCTGCAATTTGTGATAATTGAAAATGGTCACATTTTCAGGAGAGAAGTTGTATGACTACCAGCATAAATTTGGTATGTGAATATACAATTTGCTTTTAGGTGTCTAATACATATAGGCAACTGTGTACTTTGGGAGGTGAGTCATGGGACTTACTCATGTCTTTTTATATACCTACCGCATTCCTCCTTCTTCTAATGTAGCCTTGGTTTAGCATGTTAGCTTTAGCGGATACGAAAAACTATTCAAGAGAATACCCATGTTCTAGAATTTTATCTCATTTTCAGCCACACCTTTTCAGAACATTAAATTAAATTATCTAGTATGGTGATAGTCTGGTTTTGTGTTAACTCAAATGTGGCTCCTCACTCAAGTGACACATAAAGCAGAACACATTACACAGAATGCTGTATACAATCCCTATTAAGATGTAATAACTGTGTTACTAGTGGTCATCTTTTCCAATTAACCTTTGTGTGTCTGTATGAAGATAAGTCTATATTGCATGCCTATGTGAGGCACAATTCTAATTTCCTGTAAGCAAATTTGAAAACACCATGTAAGCTATTTATCTCAATTATTTTAGTAGTATATCAGTAGTATATTCCTTTAGTAGTATATTCCTTTACTTGACTTAAAACAGACAGTGGAGCAGGATTGAGTTAATGCTTTTCTTTGTGGTTATTTTTTCCTTTGACTAGTTAAAAATGCACAACATAAATGATTTAATAATTCAGGAATAAACTTCTGGTTTAAACATTTGTTTAGTTCTTCTGTGCAGTGCATTCTTTAGTCACTATTTTCATAATAAAGTTATTTTCAGATTAAGTTTAGAAAAAGAACATTCTCCATGTATGTTATCTCTTTGAAATGCTTATAAATGAAAAACAATTCTCTTTTGTGAAATTAAGTTTTATGTAAATCTTTGGCATGGCCATATCTACTCTTTGCTTATTAACATTTTATTTTATTCTTACCATCCAAACGTTGTACGTGTTAGCAATTAAATGTCAGTTCCAAGGGGAGTTCTGACATTGAGATACGTGGCATGACTGAAGTAGCAATGCTGTCTGTCACTGACATTTCATTCCTGCCATGAATTGTAATGATAGCTTCATCATACAAGGCAGGTTCACATTAAGCACAAGCAGTGTCATCCGCTGTACCAAATTAATCCTAGGTCTTAATCTATTGATTTGACTGGAGTTGCATGTAAGAGAAGTTTGGCTCTCTAGCTTTTGAGCACTAAAACAGATACATGTTTTCATTTGGCAGCCAGGAAGAAAAAGTCTTAATCAATCTTACACAGTTTCAGAGTCTCTAAAAATCTGTGATTAGTTCCAGCTTAGTCTCCTTAAACAAAGCAGCACTAAAATGCATTTTTTTAAGCTTCGTATGCCTATGTTAAAGAATGTTTTCATGGAAACCTTATGACATACAGCCTGTTTTTAGAACTTCAAATCCTCATGACACTTTCAGGATAGCTGTGTATGCCAAACCATGCAATGTGATTCATAAGTAAAATTAACCTAAGAGTGATGTGCCAAACAGTTTGGAAAAATGTAGGCACCTCTGAACTTGAGGGAATAAGGAGTGCTCTCCTCACACAGGGGAGTGAATGTCATGCTATCATTAGTCATACAGAAGCAAAGCTGTAGAAGGAAGCATGAGGTCATCAAAACCTTTCATAGTTTGGAAATATGAAGAAATACTTCTCTTAAATGCTTATTTCTAACCTGCAGTCTAGTCAAAGTAATAAATCAATAAACTTAGTAGTGCTCTTTAATTGCAAGCTCAGGTTTGAGTTAGCTAGAGGCCCATATACTACAGTGTCAGTCTTTGTCACTTCTGACACTGCATTCAGCTGATGATACTGAAAAAGGGGTAACATTTAATTTAAGTTTCTTTCTAGATAGGTGGGCTTAACGAGCTTGCTGTAACATGTGAGAGTGTTACATTAAGGCTGAATTATCTTAAGAAGCAATTGGACAGGTCTGTCTGTATTCAGCCAAGCAGGATTTAGCTTTCCATATCCATATTCATATTTCAAATCATTTCCTGGTTTCTTCTCTTGCTCCAACGTCCAGTTTTCTATCCCTCAGTGAGCCCTTGTATAGACCAGACAGTTACCTACCAAGCATGTAGATTATAATGCTGTATCATTGCCAGTGATATTTTGACCCTGATCCATCATGAATGACATTTACACCATTTTTACATCATCAATTTTGTTTTGTACTGTCTTGCTTTCAAACATAGTATCTGTCCATCATATTCTCCAGTCCTTTCCATTCCTGTGATCAGATTCTTTCTAAATCTCCTGTCTCTAATTTCTCTCTTGTAATTCCCATTACATTTGTTTAACCCTCAGATTGCTCCTAGTGTTGACTGAGAAACCGTGTTACAGAGCTTGTTGAATCATGTTCTTATTTCACAATACCCTGGGTTCCCACAGTAGCGCTTCTACATAGTGAGTGTACGTATTATAAGCATTATAAGTAACTTGGGATTGATTCCTTTCTATGGTTAGGAAGTCCATTTTAAATCAAAGGACACAGGCAAGCATGCACCACCACATGTGGGTCCAAAGGATGCTTGTTTATTGAGCTTGGTCATTCAGCTAAATTGAAGGAAGAAGAAATCACGCCTTAAAGCCAGTCAGCCTTAAGCTTTCTTTCATCAGTTGCCACTTTGCCAGTTAGTCCTGTCCTGAGACTACTGATTTTCGTCTTTTGCTTATCTATCAGAATTCTCTCCTTGTCCAGCTCCACAAATGCTGAACCTAACTCATCACAAACCTCGAAAAACTGTTACCCTCCAAGCAAGGTATGCTAATTCTGAGCCCAGTTCTGCACAGTTCCACAACTATGGCCAACAAGATGCTTCCTTCATTTTTGAAACTTTGCACAGCAGATCAAAGACACACCCTATTCTTTGTGAAAACAAAAAACAAAAATGAAATCCTGCGTTCTCATGTCTCCATAGTTAATGGCACACATGCCCCAAAGTACATTACATTTTCTGGTTTCCTTATGCTGTAGCACTGACTAAAAAGGCCTTGGCCACTGGAAGCACATGAATGTTTATCACTTAAGCAAGTGAATTATTTTACACCCTTTCTTAGTGTTACTCCTACACATTGGTGGTGGAGTTGAAAGAACCTTGAATGAACAGGACAGAAATTGTTAACAAACAAGTATGATCAGAAAAGTGTTCAAGCAGATAACATTACCAGCTTTCTGCTTAATACAGTACGTACATACACACACAAGGAGTATGTATGTGCTGCATAAATCACAACTTATCTCCTTGTGATTTATCTCTTACTTGTTAGTTTAAATTGTAAAACTGAAAACTGAGCCTAGTCTTTTTCTTGAGCTTGACTGCTTGGGACTGATTTCCCCTATGGGACTTCTTTCTCCCTGTCCCTACTATCTGTGGCCTTGGAGCATGTAAGTTCTGGGCTTCTGTGTTAGTTTCTCTAAGACCCTGATCTGACTACAAGCATGAGTCAGTAAACCAGGGTTGCATTTCTGTTTGGAGCAGTACTGTGCCTGGCAGCAGTGTATTGTTGTTGGAAATGTTTGATGGACACTTACTCTATAAAAGTGTAATAGCTCCTGTACTGACTGGCATTCACATAAGTAGCTTATTATTTAAAATTAATAAAATCAAATCTTGAAATAGAAATTTCAGTTGAAAACCTTCAGTTTTGTTGGGATAAAAGAAGATGCAAGTTACAAAGATATCTGTCATCCAATTCTGTGGAATGAAGCAGTCCCTGAACTGGGTGCATAGGCATCCTGGCCATCCCTGGTTACTCGATGGGATGAGTCATTGTTCCTAGGTTCTCTGATCTGCCTTTGTGAGGCTTCAGTGACTTTATAGTGTCAACTTCTAATTCAGATAGCTGTTAAATGCCTAAACTTTGATGGCATGAACACCTTGTCAGCTGTATGTGTGTGTCAATGGCATGGGCATGATGTGCTGTTATAAGGCTGGTGTTGTGGCATTCTGCAGAAATATATAAAATTAACACTGTGCAGTGTAGTGTATGTCTGTAAACAAGCAATTCAGTGTTCAGCTTTTCTGAAAGAAAAGTCAGATTGAGTTTGTGTACAGGTCTATATACGTAAAAGAATATTATTTTAGTGGTTTCCTTTGTAATATAAACTATGAATGATGAGAAATCCTACTGACATTTTTAATATAAAAAAAGATTTATCAAGGCATGTGCCTGGAGAAATAAGTCTCAAAGACTTTAAAAGCAAGAGAAGTCTTCAGAGAGTGTTGCTAATATCTAGGGGATGATGATATTTCCTGTCTGGTTTCAGTCAAGCCCCTCCTCCCCCCAGTTTCTGGCTATGTTTTCCATTTTGATCATATTCCTCTATGAATTTAAGGACTGAACACAATGCAACAATTATAATGGCAGAAGCTCCCCCAAGGGAATGCCTCAAAATTGTTAATCAAAGCAGTGAGTTTAGACATGATGCATAGTAGAAAGCGTATTTTTCCCAAACAAGGTATTTCCCCTAGCTTTATAACAGATTCCTCTTCTATAAACAAATCATTTAGCCTTTGGAAGTTTACATTTGTATCATGGACAAGAGACCCTGCATGGCACTGTGGCTCAGGGTCTTGTTAGAGACTGAGAACGTACACATTACTACTGAAGGCACTAGTGGGGCAAAATGGTCTGGCAGTCACAGTTCAGGGATCCTGTGAACTGGATAACTTCTTGTCTTCATGACAAGGCTGTCAATAACAAGAGGATTCATTTGTAGGTCCTTGATCGTATGTACTTCATGGTGCATTGTAAAAGCTTCTTCCTTCTGAAAAATTAGCAGCTGGTGTGCCAGAAATTCAAGGGAGTGGAACACAAAGATTCTTTACCACAAAAATCTTTTGAGCTTCCATCTTTGGATGTTAAGACTGTTTTCATTGGACGATTGTGCCTATTAGTACAGTAAGAAAAATGGTAAAAGGTGTTGACTGCAGTAGAAGTGGTAGTAGTGCTGTGTTCAGCATTGTCTAAGTATATAAGGAAGACAATAAGCTGACAATTGGAAAAAGCAGACCATCTGTGAAGCTCTGAGTCCTTTAATTAGATACTGAAGATGCAAATAGTTCTCAATATTTAAAAGAGCAACACAGATTTTTAAAATGCCTATAAAAGGATCAGCAACCATCTAGATTAAGGGTGTCTATTTATGATACTTCAGATATTAGGATGCAAGTGTGTATAGTATGTCTTTAAAGGATGAATAGATTTTTCCTTCCTATTGGATTGGTACAGTCCCAGCAAAGGAAATACAATTCCACCACTCTAAATGGGAGGTATATTTGACTAATGAGCTCTATATGAACAAGTTTAGATTTAGAAATACTGATGAGCTATAAGAATTTTCAAGATAAACTTATAAGGTACAATAATCTGTTTCTCACTCCACTGATGTCATCAATAGCTTTTTCACATTTCATATCACCTCTGGTAATTTTTAAAAATGTTACCTATTTAACATTAAAAATCCTCATAGATATAGGTGAAAAATAAAGCATCAGAATTGTCAGGCTAGTCACACAACATGAATCAGTTAATAATGGTGTCTTACTCTTGGTAAAAGAGAAGAATTTTTTCTAAGGTCACAACAGAATCATTGTCAGAATCTGAATCAGAACTGACCTGCTCCTGGTTATTTATATAATACCTTCAATGAACTCCTTTCCTCTCTGATCATACATGGATTTTTTTTTAGTTTATGGGATCCTGTGTTCACTCATCTCAAACACCTAATGCTGATGTCTGAAGGTATCATGGCCATTCGTGTTTTTAGCCAGCTTACTCAATCAATCTTGATTTCCAGAAAGATAACTAACATTTCTCACTAAGGAGTTAGCATTTTGCTTTACTTATGGAAGTACACTATTTAAAAACAGTTCTTTAAAATTCAAAGAAAGTAATGTGTCCCCAAATATGTTGTCTTAAAATATAAGCAACCTTCTATATGATTTAAAGAAAGCAATTTTTTTTCTTAATCAGTTTTAATAACCAAGATCAAGAGACTTCTGCTACAGAATATGAAACGTATGCATCAAAATATCTGGAAAAAGTAAGGCATACACCTACTGTTACAGAAATACAAAATGACAAGTGCAGAGTATGTTTACCTGACTTCAGGTGCTGGGATCCCTACCACAATGCAGTCCAATTGCACTTTGGTTCCTTCAGGAACTTCCCTGCTCTTCAATTTTTGAGTAAAGCGTGGTGGTTGTCCAATAGGCTCATCAGAGTATACAGATGCAGATTCTGACTCTGTTTTTAGCTCTGCGTTTGTTAATTGATTGATGGATTCCAAGTTTGCCGCCTGATGATCATCTGTTTGTTCAGGTGTTTTCTCTGTTTTGTTTTCCAAGTCCTGAGGTACTGGAATGGAAAGCCTTTCTCTGTTTACTGATGTGCTAGATAGGCTAGAGCTACCTTTTTTACTCCTGTAGTTTTTGCATGTTCTGGGTCTTATTCTTTCAGAGTTGTGAGCTTTGAAAAGTGATGAGAGCTCCTGAATAAAATCTGCAGCCTTGTTTAGAAATTCCTTTTTTGATTCTGATTCAGAAGGGAGGTGGTGTTTCTTTAGATCTTGGGAGTTCCCTTTGGACCCCTTTGAATTTCTGATGTGGTTCTCACAAAAGTTTGAGTGCAAGCCATTGTCTGCTGTTTTCAAAGCTGGAGAATGGACCATTTGTTTGTATTGTCCTATGTTTTTCAGCTGATCTGGGGGATGCTGTGAATGTGCCTGAAGCTCATCTTGTTTAGTTTCCAGTGGATTCTGGTCAATTGCTTGTCTTGCCAGGTTTACACTTTCATTTAGTTCTTCTTGGCTCAAAAAGGCAGAGAGATCTGGAAGGTCATCTTGGGCAGCTACCTCATCTAGATCATTGGAAGCGTTGCCATAGTGGAAGTTATGAGAAGCTGTTTCTGATCTGCTTCTTTCACTCTTCCCTTGATGTTTGGTTTCAGCTAAGTAACTTTCTCTCAGAAGTTGAGATATTGAAGTCGAGGATTCTAAACTGTCGTCTTGCATGCTGCCAACAAGAAGGACAAATAGCACCACACCTTATCAATAGCAGATTTTTTGGTTGCACACAATTATAGGTTTCTGAAAAGCAGAACACAGCATTTTCAAAATGCATCCATGTGCTGAATATTAACTTGTAAGTATAGCCTTGTTTTAAAGGCCTACTTCTGTATACTGACAGATACTATTGCCTTTAATCAGTAAAATGAATCTTTTATCACTTTCTACTGTTGGTAGAACACACAGCTAAAGCAACTGCCAGTGCAGTTGTTTATACTTTGTTTCAGCCAAAACTTCAACTACAGAGCTATTAACTAAGTTTCAATGTCAAATCTTTATCATTGCTGACATGTGTTTCTTAGCTAAATGACTAAATGTTGGGTATTTCAAGGACTGAAAGTTGTGAGAGAATAACAGTGCTTTTAAATTAAGTAAATTTAGCTTGAAAGACACTGAAGTAGTAAGTAAATGAACCCTCAAAATCACTTGGGGGATGAGAAGAGGAAGAAGAAGGGGAGAGAAGAACAAAAATATGACAATTTTTCATTTAAAATTCTTGAAGATGTTGCATTATAGGAAGCAATAATGGTGCTAATGTTCCATACCTTCTTAAATGAAACATGATTTCTAATAATCTATTCAAAGTAAACAGAAATTTATGTCATTGCTTGACATAATTCTCGATAATATGAACATCATTTATACTACAGGCCTTTCGAAACCATTATCTTAGGTCATCCTTGTTCTGGAAAAATGTACCACATGAGAAGACAGTATCAGAAAGTCCATACTTAACCTGCATGACTGATAAGCAAAGCTAAAGTATCCTTTCTGATACTTCAGTAAGTACTTCTGCATAATATTCTCCCTTTTATTTACATAATAGTCATTATGAATGTAGAGGGGTTCAGACATCATATGAACACACTCATCTTAATGTAACTTAAATATGAAGACATAACACAAATACTCTTCACAACCTTTCAGAGTGCCAGTTCCTCACAGATACTGAAACAAGTGCATGACTTTTTACTGGATCTGTCCCTCAAAATATGTAGGTGCACAGTGTCTCTCTCATACTTCATTTATGCCCTGGCAAGTCTTGCTGTGATGCTTTCAAATATTTCTAACCTAAGGTGGCTGATTTGTTGCACTGCAGAAGGTTCTGTTCCTGTTGTGGCATCAGGAGAAGGGACCATGCATTCCCTTGCCTCAGCCATTTCCATTTATAGCCTTATGTAACAGTTGAAGCTGCCAAGAAAGAGAAGAAAAATAAAATAGGTATTTCTGCTGTGAAAAGCTTTCTTCTCTGATACTGGGACACTTGTCCCTGGAAAAGGGCTAATATTTAGAAGAGCAACACAGAGCAAATGAGGTGGCAATATCTTGTATTGCTGCAGTATTTCTTCCTGGCATGTGAGTGACAGCCCTTCTTCATTATTTACAAAAAGGAAAGCTTCAGTTTAAACTGTTTATATTCTTCTTCAGTGAATGAACATAAAGCTATCATATTATGATATGGATTTTGAGACCTTGACCATTATGCCTGAGGCACAATTTGTTATATTAAAATTCTTTTTCTTATGTAAATACTTGGCATTTTAGATTTATTTATTTTATTTTGGTAATATAAACTGAGCAAAATCAGGAAGACAACAAATGCACCCAATCAAAATATTAAGTTTGTGCCTGTACAAAAAAAAAAAAAAAAGACAAATAGAATGCCATATAAATTATATGCTTCTAAGTACCTCATCAATTGAATACTTGGCATTAAATTATCTGGCACAATGTTTCAGTGAAGCTGTGCCACATAAGAGAACATTGATTTTGGAAGCCCACATGAGATAATGGTGTAAGCTGTTTCATGACTGGATAGAGCGTGTAATTTAACCTCTTAAGAGAACAAAGAGGTCTCCGTGAGACTTGAAGTTCCCAC
>JAVHNF010022283.1:6897-18600 GCA_034783455.1 Micropsitta finschii | reverse complement strand
ATCCATCATCCCAGCGTATGTGTTAGTCACCTGTCAGGAGGGTATGTTACAGGGTTAACCTGTTTACAGAACAAGACTTCTACATAACATGTGACACACTGGTTTTGAAAGAGAGACTTGAGCAATTTAGATTAAAATGAAAACTTACCTACACTATATCCAGTAATTATAACTATAAAGAAAATGATCTTTCTTAATCAACTTGTTAGGATTGAAAGTTTTTGCAGTTCAGTTCCTGGTTGCTGCTGGGATTAGAGGAAACTGTTCAGTACACTGTGTTCTCCATTATTAATCAGTAATGAAGCTTCTGGCAGTCTTTACTATTGAGCTAATGACTAGTTTCATTTTGGGCTTTTAACACATTAAATTACCATTTAAATAAAGATTAATTACTGCTATTTTATTTTTAGTATTTTAAGAGTAGTTATTAAAAAGTTTCATAATAAATACTACTTTGTTCAAAACAGAGTTGTTCAATTTAATAGAATTTGAGGACAGTTATAGTGAAAAGAATACTTTAGAAATAGTGATGTGTTCTTAGCATTTCGTTTCTATGATAGGAGCGCACTGGAAGGATTCTGAAAGCTTTAAGTTTGCTTCTGGGGAATTTGCTCCTGTAGTCACAGCAGTCTTGTCAAGGTCTAGCCAGGAATCAAGCTCTCTGCTCTGACCTGCAGCTCAGTACCCATTATCTGGGACTTTATTAAACTTGAGAACAGTATTGCTGATTGCTGAGGCAGCTAAATGTACCGCCTACACTCCAGGAACGCAGTTTGGTTCTAAACTATTATTTCCCCAACTGCCTCATTCTCCCTTGGCAATACACTTTTAACTTTAAACGTGATAAAGCATAGTGGAGTTCAGCCAGAGAGAGGCCTCGCAGCAGGTAATCTCCCCAGAATAATTTCTCTGATTTTATTACATTAAAGCCAGTAGACACTCCAGATACAAATCCATTTGCCTTTACTTTAAGATCCACAGGCAGCTTATCAGCGCCTGAGAGAATTTACTGTAATGTTCCCAAGAGCTGAAACATCTTTAGCACAGCTGCTTTACCTTTGTCCAGACACAGAAGCTGGACTGATGTCGGAGAACCAGGCTAGACCTCATTTCTGACTCCTTCAGCAGTATCAGCCATCTGTAGATGATTACTGAAGCGATTGGCCACAATTTACTAATCTTTTCCTGAAAGAAGAGGGAAAAGGAATGAATTGTTGAACTTACTACTTTCAAGAACTTATTGTTAACCTAGTATAAGCTGCTGATTTCTTGACTGAAGCTGGCATGTTTTGTTACCCTGTGTGAAAGTGGCCTCTGCAAGCAATTCGTGATCTCAAAGCCAGGTGGCCTGCCACTGTCTAGTCACAGAGGTCAGATACAGAGCAACTTGTTAGGGTTCAGTTCTTCTTCTTAGCTGCTCTTCTGACAGAGCTCCTCAACAACGTGGTCTAGCAAAATACATATGTAGGTTTTACCTCTCTGCCTGATGACAGCCAGTAAGAGTACATTGGTGCCCTAGATATTTGATGCTTTGCTTACTAGACTTTCATACCTATAGACAGAGGTCTTGCATTTACTACCACAGCAGAAAAGGATTTGTTGTTTATCACAGTGAAGTCATAATCTGAGTCTTGTTTCTGTTGCCTACCTCCCCTTCTCATTATTTTGTGCTTTGAGTGTATGTGCTGTGAAACGCCATAGAATAAAACATAAGAATATCATGGCTTCAGCTTGAAGAAGATGACAAATACAGCCCTATAGTCTCTGGAGTGAGATGTTCCTGAGGAAAAAAATACAGATTTATCTGTAGGTGTTTGATTCTGGTCGTTCATGTTGAAGACAAATGACTTCAAACTGAAAGAGAACCACTGGGTTGAGCAGAGGCCTGTCAAATTAAAGAAAAATAGTGCTAACTCGCTCTGTTAGCTGTGCAAGATAGTGTCAGAGAAGGATTATTTCATCTTCGTATTAGTAGAGTTAACATGGGTGATGAGGGGAAGGAGAAGATGATTTTAAACTAGGAAAGTAATGATAGGAGAAAAAATGGGTTATGCTGGATAGAAATAGGGCTTTTTTCTGAAAGCAGGACATTTTTGAGAGCTGCAGATTTGGATCCAGCTTCCACTAGGAATAAACACCTTTACAGTGTTGAGAAAGAATGTGATAATTATATGATTTGGTGACTGCGAAAGAATATAAACTCAGATGATCTGAGTCCCTACGTTTCATTAAACACAGTCACTCTGAATTAAAACACACAAACCGAGAATAAAGCTGAATAATATTCTACCTCTTCTGAAGCTCAAACTATATCTTTGGGATAAAATAATCAACATTAATAATATCTATTTATTCTCACTAACAGTCTCCGAACAGAACCGGTGTGTGTCTCTAATGTTATAAAGCGTTTTGTGGGATGTTACAGCAGGATTTTCATATCCTCTTGCTAGTTGTAGAAGCTACAGTGGGCATTGTTAGAATTGCTTGTTTTGGGCTGTTGAGAAGCTTCATAAGGAAATCCTTTCCTTCCTCTTCTTTATTCTGTTTGTCTTTTGTGGAAACCTCCTATATTTGTGTGTCATGCAGAAGTCAACACATGGAAACAGTTTTAGCCCCAATACTTAAAAGTGGGGCTTATTTGCTAGATACTATCTCAAAATAAATTTCTCAGTGGAGTGGGAATTTAAGCCTTGTTCCTGATGTTTATTGTTACAAGACGATGATGTTCAGCCTTCTCATGGGAAGTCATACAGTACTGAGGTAATGCCTTCTGGTGCCTGAACTTGTCCTCGTTTTCCACTCATTGCTTTCTGCTGTACTGATTTCACATAAAGGACTGATTGAAATTCGGACATCTTAGTTTTTATCTTCAGGGTGCTTGCATGGTCTGGGGTATATGAAAAGTTACCTGGCACAGGGCTATGAGCTGTGTTTGCCTTCCTCATTAAAAATAAAGTTAATTCTCAGCAGTGACAGGGTTTTCAGAAGGGCAGCCTAGGACTTGAAGGGAACCTGGAGGGTTAAGCATCTCACAATCCTCAGGCCAAAGTTCAAGGTGTCTCACTTTGACTTTGTGTCCTAAACAATAATCTGAACATGTTCAAAACCAGAATTCTGAGTTTGTGACAACAGTAATAGAAACTCCGAGGTAAAAAATTGCCCTACCCACACAGTTTGTATCTTGTAAAGAAGATGAGGGAGGTGCTAGAGAGAATTCACTGAACAAACTGCAAGTTAGAAAATGATGTAAGGTGCTAGCAAGAAATCACCCACTGCTCATTCCTAAATTACCTCTTTGTTAAAGGCAGCAAATTTAGTTCATTTTGAAGCTAGGATACTTTTGAAACATTACTTTGAGAATTAATTAGGGAAAAAAGCTCGTACAGCTTAATTCTGTATCCCTTGACTTCATTTCTCTTCATCTTGACATTCTTTGTTGCAGCTTGTCTCAAAAGCAATTGCTGACTCTTAAGGCTAAGGGGTCCTGACTGCCTCTGTGTTTGTATAGTCCCTCAGTCCTGTCTGGGAATGTTAGACACCAGTAGTATAAATTAATAGTAAGATATGTCATGTGTGTGTTTATATTGCAGTAAATGCCAGCATACATTGGGCATATTTACTCTCTACAGACACATTGACAAGAAAAAAATACTAAAAAAGAAAAATAATCAAAAATAATCTAGCATTGGAACTGGTGATGTAAACAGAAGAGTAACTGGTAGAAAGTCTGTGTGAGCACTGCAGAAACTGCAGCAGTGATTTTGTATGCTGACACAATTGCTGCCCCTAAAGGGACACAACGTTAATGAGCTGTAATTTATAAATTTGCTCTGTTCTGATCATCAGTCCCCGTTTTGCTTTTTGTCATGATTATTCCTATGAATTCAGTTTAAAAATTTGCTCTTTGTAAAGCGCATGGTGTTTCACGGAAGTCAACAGAATCAGGAAGATTACCTCTGCAGTTTTCTGTTTTGTTGCCAGTAAGATAGAATAATTGGTGCTTGGTTTTGGACTATGAATATAGGGAGGGGGGGGAAGGAAGAGCAGTGGGAGAGCAGCTTTTGTTATTTCAGCTTCTAGTAGGTTTTTGTGAAAATCAGTCCAAGTTTGTTCTTGCCTAGGCATAAGGTAAATTAAGCCTTCTGGAAAGGTTAAAATAATAGCTAATTGGTTGCAGAACTTAATTTATCAGGGGGTTGGGTTTGGGGTTGGTTTTTTTTTATTATTATTATTATTTTTTCTTTTTTCCTTTTTTTTTAGTTAGTTTTCTATTAACTTCTGTATTAACTGTTTAAGAAGAAACAAATCTACAAAAGCTTTAATGAGTATTATAAAAATGAACAGATTGCATTTTTTAAGCCTTCCATTTCCTGGGCTTTGGAATACAAATACATCCTACCAGTGGAACCTCAGTATGATAATACCTTATTTATCAAAAAGCTTAGAAAAGCAAGTGCTGGCAAAGGAACTTTGTAAAGTCCAAGAGAAACAAATGCAGGGTTGTGCATCGGGGACTGAGCAAGCTGGAGCCTTAACTGGATGTGCTGGAGTTCTGCAGAAAAGTGCCTAAGGGTCCCCTGTGGCAGCAAGCTGAATGTGAGCCAGTCATGCACCCTGGCACTGGTAAAGGCAAACCATGCCCTGGGGTTTTTTTAGCTAAGGCATAGCCAGCAGGGCAAGGAAAGGCAGTGTTCTCTGCTCAGGCATTTGTGAGACACATCTGGAGTAACCTTGTGCTGTTCTGGACTCCCCAGTGCAAGAGAAGTCACCGTGCTGGAGCGATTCCTGAAGGGGGTCATGACAAAGGGTAGAGCATATGGCCTTTGATGAGAGGTTAAAGAAATTGGGTTTGTTTAGAACAGAAGGAATGTTTGTTTAGAACAGGAGGGGAAACTGATGCAATCTTCTGTGACCTAAAGTGAGATTGCAGAAGAAGGAGGGCGAGGCACTTCTCAGGAAAGGAGAAGAGGGAAAAATGCAGTTGGATGTAAGGAAAATATTTTCATGGTGGGGTTGGTTGAGCACAGCAGCAGGTAGCGTGGAGAGGCTGTAAAGTCTCTATCTACAGGGATTTTCAAAGTTTAACTGGGAAAGGCCCTGAACAGCCTGACTCATCCTTGAAGTTAAAACCCAACCTAGCAGGGGACTGGATTGGATGATGACTGAAATGTCCCATCTAATGTGTAATTTTCAGCTTCTGTGACATTCTAGGGTGCAAGCATTTACCACTATGAAATGTAACTAGTTCTAAAGGATCATTTATTGTGTTTTCTGGGATATTGTATAGTTGGATGCTTCTGAGCCTTGCTGTTACTGATTGAATAGAGCTTGATTTCAGTCAATAATATTAACATACAGCGTACCAGTCAGTTCTTTATCCTTATCTTTTCCTATGGCTGTGATCATAACTTGCATTATACAAGACTTTCAATACTTCCATTCTTAGTATCTCGTGTTTTTTCCTGTTAAATGTAAGTGGCTGGTTTTCTCACAATATCACAAATATGAAAAGATGCATCTTTTGTTCCATTAAGAGGTAGAATTGCATTACCTACCAGAGATCCTCTGGTCCTCTTTCAAAGAACATGTGGAGTTTTCTTCAGCAAAACGTTTATTTAGAAGAAGAAAGCTCTGGGTTGGGGATTTTTTGCTTGGGTTGTTTTTTTTTTGGGTTTTGTTCCCCCCCCCCCCAAGTTGTTCTGTAGCTATTTTCATGTAATGAGGCACTATGGATTTTTTAATGGAGTGTGGTATCTGTTGAGAATAAAGAGCCTGGCTTAAACTGAAAATCTGTGCGCATAACTGGTACTGAGAGAAACTGCTGTTCTCAGGAATGTCTCTAAAACTCAAGAGGTTTATAGATTATTCAGAGCCATACAATTATTTTTTTAAGAGAATGGTAGCGAAGAAGGAAAGAAATTGGAAATGGCAGCACTGGCTAGATTAGTAGCAGAGATCATGAGTAAAAGACTGGAAGAAGAGCACCCAGTAGGTAGCTGCTGGATGTAAATATTATGAGGAGACTTTGTAAATGCATGAGATGGGGTGAATTAGTTGTGCATAATGGGCATTAGTAGGGAAAGATGAGTGCATGATGGCATACAACATGGGACTGTAGAAACAAAACTTGCATGTATGCTGGGAAGACATGGTCATGCTATCTAACGTTCATACCTTCCTTTGTCCTCCATTCTTGCCTGTGGCCCTTTTCCAGCAGCAATGCTGACCTACAGTGACTCTTAGGAAAAGCCTCCAAAATTAATCTTTAAGACCATTCATGTTTTCTTCTTCAGTTCCTATGGTTGGAGTACTTTAGTCATAAGACCTATGAAATTAAGCCAGCAGTGATACTATTTTTTTTTTATTGTGTTAGGGATGGTTGATTTGGAGTTTCCTGCTTTATTTCATTTGGTAAATAATGAGATTTGAAACCAGCAATAGCTACTGTGCCATCAGACTTTAGTTTTGATTATTTCCTTTTTTTGTCTCAGCATCTTTCTTCTTTAAGTCATTTGCTCTCTTGCCTTCCTGGTAATTTTCCAAATATTTACCGTTGTCCCCATACAGATACTGTTCTGGGAAGTATAGTCATACAGAAAACTGGATTTTCAATGTGGTAAGCAGGTTGTGCTTACAGTAAATTTCCTATGCCCAGTGACATGGAAACATACTATGATAAATGTGAGCATTAGGACATGCAGATTATGTCTCATTAGAATAACACATTAATAGATTTATTTTTCATATTGAAGAGATGGCAAGACAAAAGGGTTAAGCTGTGTCTCTGAACCATAAAGTTATTGCTCACTACCTAAAAATTGCTGATAAAGATACTAGGAGTGAGAGATTTGGTTTAGCAATAAACGAGCATAGATATTGCAGATATTTCTCATCTGCATTGCGTTGAGCCTTCACACTTGTCACGGTAGAATAACTGCCAGATTGCTCGTGCTGTACTGCAAGTTGTGTTTTGCCATTGTCCTTGTCCTCTTTGTCACATTGTTCTCTCCCAGGCTTAAGTGTTTGAGAGTTCTGGCTCCCGTACATGGGTGATTTGGGGTTGGCACCATCTTTTATTTCCCTTTCTTATGTTTTGCAAAAATCATCTTGCTGAAGGGGATGATTTGTCTATGATGATTTTTAGCTCTTGAACATGGTAATTTGTTGCTGCAGCTGTTCCTGCATTGTCAAACCTGGGTTTGGGTGTGCCTCTGCACATAGAGAGTGTAATTTGTTCTGAGTAATTGAGGATACCTTGATTACAGCAGCTGTTTATGGGGCCAGCTCCTGAGCTTGCCTGAGTTGCAGCAGGGACTGGTTTTCCTTTGATGTAGACATCCCCTCGCTTAGTTTCCATAAATGCAATGCATTTGCATTTTCTTTTGACTACAATACAATACTCCAACAGCATGGTGGTGTGCTCAAGCTTCTCAGAGTTTTAGGCAATTTGGGAAACTCATAGATAATTGTTTTCTCAGAAAAAGCAGTGTCCTAAATTTGTGTGTCTTCATTGTTTCCTTCGGAAATTATTCTTTTCATGTCATATTTGTTATCATAATTGTTCTTTATTAATATGTTCTGATTTTTAAAATAGGTTCTTCATCTTTTCTTTCTGCATTAGAGGCTTTTTTTTGCTGGTACTGTAGGCAAGTGAAATAAAGGCAGTAGAATGGATAACAGCCAAAGAGAAAAAATAGATATTAAAAATAGTTTCTAAATAAAGGTATAAAAGCCAGACCCTGTTAGAAATTTATTCTAATTAAATGAGACAACAAAAGGTGTTTGAGCAAAGTCTTTTAGGTCTTCTTTTAAACACTTCTTAATTGTTTATTGTTTTAAATTATCATGAGATCAACCAAGATCAGGCTTGAAGGGGGGATGAGAAAGCAAATTGTTGTTGTAAACAGTTTATAGGCAGAGAGTATATCTAAATTTGTTAAGCTTTTTAGAGGTGAGTTATTTTGAGTCTAAACTGAACAAATGAGGTTGAACTTGATAAATGAGCTTGAACTTGTAGTACCATTGTGAAATGCAGATGATAATGTCTTTAAAATAAATTACTCATGAATAAATCAAGATGGTGAAGTTGCAAAGGGTGAGAGATAGTATAACAGGGAAATTCTTTGATTAGGAAATTGTTTCTGAGACCTTTCTTTATAGTATATATAAAATGCTAGTGAACATCATGAATGAGAAATATTTTAAATGTCAGATACTGGTAAGATTGCATGGCAAAAATCATATTGAGAGGTACTGTGCTGGTTTAGGACTAGTAAAAGGCAAATGCAGATTAAACTTAGATAAATGGAAAAGAATAGGCCTGCAAACAATGACACAGAAAGTAGAAGAAATATCAAACTAGATAATTATGCAGGATGTCAGCTTACAAAGAAGAAAGGGTTGTGGATAATATCCTGTCTAATTATAATAGCTGTGAAGGAGGATAGCCACTGTATACCCCACAAGTTCCCTCTGTTCCCACTGTATAGATAGTGGAAACCAGTTGAATCCAAAGGTGAGTCTAGGAACCTCCAAGAAAAGCGCCTGACAGTTGCCTTGCTGGGTCTTTTAAATTACTTTCTAGAGGTGCCAGCCTTTCACAGTTGATTTCATGCCAAAACTAGCTCCTAAATTTTAACTACTTAAGGTAATGGTCCAAATACTTGTCTTGCCCGTCTCTCTGCACTTCCCAATTATGAGATTAAAGGCTGGGTAAAACCAAATTCTTATTGTACAGCTGTTTTAACTGCAAGTGAGCGTTTCCAGTATAGTATTCCCCACAGACAACTATTGTGGCTTAAATGTCACTTCAGCTGCTGCTAATAGATTTTCAGAGATCTATTTTTTTTTCACTATTTCTATCCTCTGTAAGCTCTGTTAGGCTTCTGATGAGAAAGTTGGTGACTCTTACAGAAGGTTAGGAAATGAGGAAGGTGGAATTAAATTATATTGTACCCATGAGAGGCTGGCTTGTAGGCAAAAAGGTGAGATTTCATACTAGTAAAAATAGAAGGATGCTTGCATCCTACACAAGGAAATGATAAATTACACCTAGATACCTAGAAAGCAGTAAACCTAGGGGAAAACGAAGCTGTACGTAGACAGTAAATCAGGTAAGATAATTTCTTTCTGCATTCTTAATTTCTTCCTCTATTTCTATGATTTACATAAATAATTTTTTTCATTGAATTTATTTTCACAGTTTTCATTGCAAGGGTCACATACACCTCTGCTTGGCAGTATATCAGAATGATTTTATTTGTAGAATTTCATGTTTGAGTGAGAAACATATACTAGTACTCAGTTGAATAATAGTGATGCAGAATCTTGTTATATGTAGTCAACAAAACCATTATTTATTTACTTTTTGTTTGACAGTAGTTAAACCACTGTGGTTTTATCTTTCTAGCATAAAGTGAGAATAAAAGCAAAGAACAAGTAAGCTTGGTTGGTGCTATTGTATTTCAGCAAATTAAAGTTTTCAAAATGGGTCTTCCACTTCTCTTCAAAGGAAAAAAGGTTGATTATAGAAAAAATAGCATGTTATCTTTGGAACAAATAGTGTAGAAAGATCTGAAAAGGAAAGATCAGAGATGTGGCAGCATTGTTAGAACCATTGTGCAGACACTTTATTTGTATTGCTGAGAACTGTAGATGTTTTCATTTACTGTGGAGAAAACTGTAAATATGCCATATTGCTTTTTATGTTACTAATGTCAGTGAGTTACTGTTTAATTGGTATCCAGTAAAATCTCTGTCAGTGACTTTACAACCAAATGCTATAATGAAATGTCACTTCTACTCAGAAAAATGTTACTTTCCCTTGATTAGCTGAAGTACTAAATCCGTTTTGGTAAATGAATCTATTGATTTTAGCTTAATGTGCTGTAATAAAAAATATTTGAGTATGTTCTCAGTTGGTAGATTCATGAGATGTCATGCTGGATTCTGTTCAGGCATGGAGGTGAGATTTTTATCTATTTTTCATGCGTAAAGCAGAGGAGTCAGAGTTGGTACAGAAGGGAATTAGAGACCTGAGTTCTGCTGGAGGACAGCTCTCTCACTTAAGCTCTGCAGCAGTCATCCACGGGCTTCTTTTGCTGGGTCAGCAAGACCCTGAGAGTGCTCTGAAGAGGAGCAAATGAGACTATAGCAAAATAGTTCTGTAAGGCCTCTTGATCCATCTGCTCAGTCTTCTAGGACTCAGGCAGTCTTCCAGGGAAGGTTAATATCAACCATGGACCACACTGCTTTGGAAGCTGCCCATTGCTTATGTATTAATGCTGCAACACAGAAGAAATAAAATGCCCTATTAGTGTCATATGTTAACCTACCCAGCTGTAATTCAATAGCAGTACACCCAAGTGCAACCCAGCTTCTGCTTCATTTCGTTAGCCGGTCATGGTTAGACACACTTGATTGCTGACCATTGCAGGAGCAGATTAACTAAATGTTGTTGTGGCTTTGTTTTTTTCATACAGAGCTGTGTGGAATGTAGAGAAGGGGCTGGCCTATGGCAGAAGTGATGTAAAGGACTACGCAGAAGCAGAATTAGGGACAAAATTGGTTTTGTTCTTTTACACAATAACGCAAGGCACAAATTACTGAATTTTCCTACCTCATCACATTCTCTTTCCACCTGTTACACTTTGAATGCCATTAATGTATGGAAAGAGGTATCAGAGTAATTTAACTTCAGTAGAACGAAAACAAAGGAAATCTCTGAATAATTTAGAAGGATGTTTATAGATCAGCAAGACAGAGGTTTTGGACTTACAGTTTTGAAGCTAATGCTAAAACAAACAGACCCTGAATTACTTAATAACTAACTTGTTAATATTTCAGTCAGAACTATAAGGAAAATAATCTGTTATTAGTAATTAGTGCTAATAGTTATAGCAGGAAACTATAAACCCAGGCTTTCCATTTCCTTCAGTGGGGTTCAGTTCCAGAGAGCTGGGCAACCAGCATCTATCTGCAGTGACAAAGCAAGGCAGGGTGTCAAGTGAAGGCTGGTGTCGTGTTAAACTAGTGAGGGCTGTACCCTCTTTTTCCGATCTCATGTGTGTAGCCAAATTCTCACAGGTTTTAGCAGTAAGCAGGTAACTTCCTTCAGTTTTGCTGATAAGGCTGTGTCCAGCTCTGTACACTGAGAGCTGGCACTGAAAGAGTCCCCAGCAGGCTGTCTACTCCCCATAACCTTCATCCATCTATTGTTTGTCAGGTAACCTTCGCAGGAGGCAGACTGCTGCGGAGCCCCCAGAGCATGGACGCGTGCTGTCCATGGGCTCATCCTTCACCTACCAGGACGTTTTGGATGAGCTGATCATTTATACTCAGAGTGGGGCAGCAGCACAAACAGATGAGTTTGGCTTCTCCATCACGGATGGTCTCTACACACAGATGGGGAGGCTGGAGTTCTCCATGGAGCTGCCGAAGAAGCAGCCACCCACGTTAGCTGTCAACAGGAACCTGCAGCTCCCAGCTGGTACGGGGAGAGGGAGGAGAATGGTGTTGCTTGGTATTGCTCTATGGTCCAGTCTAAACCAGTTTCTTAGCTGGATTAGCTGAAACTGGTTTTGGACTTTTCTCTGTGGTCCAGGCTCTGCAGCACACCTCACAGATCAGCACTTGAAAGCAGCAGCTATTTATTTAGATGACACAATGATTAGATTTGTCATGAAGCGGGATCCCAGCATGGGC
>JAVHNF010022272.1:2101-12939 GCA_034783455.1 Micropsitta finschii | reverse complement strand
CAGTTCAACCGGGATATTAGTATTGCTATTTAGTTTTGAAAATTGTATGAGCTCCCAGAACATTGCCAAGAGCTAATAGTACCCTTTTTGCTACAGGAAACATCCCAATTTAGATAGCTCTGTGAAAGACAGCAGTGAGAAACTTTAGTATCTGAGAGATCTTTAAAGCCCATGAGGTTACGCTGCAACTAAGTGATAATTTTGAAAATGTTGATGTCTCATAGATGCTGAACAATGAAGCCTAAAGGATTTCAGTTCCAAGAATGGAGTCTTGAGAACGCTAATGTGATTTCTTACAACGTAAATCCAGCAGAAAAACAATTTAAAGAGGAAAACCAGCATATTATGCAAAGTAATGGTGGGGTTTGTTTCCATATTTTTTTCTTTTTTTTTAAGCAAATAAGTCGTGGAGTGTAGGTCATCTTATCTGTCTAATTTCACACAAAATTAATTAGAATCTCTAGAGATTTCTATTAATTCCTTTGCTTCCCTGCTTTTCATCATGATAATTCAACAGAGAACTGTATAGACCTCAATATATGTGAACAGTTCAGCTATTCAAGACTCAAAGAATAATTCTGTCTAGCTTAAAGCTGGGGATACCCATGACAAAGAGAAATATCAATTGTCTCATCAAAATTCAATTTATTAGCTTGCAAAACTGTACAAACCACAGAAGGCTAACAAATAGGCAAAAACCAGTCACAGGTTGTTGTGGCCTTTGCTCCTTAGCCTTTAATATCCAAAACTGATATCACATTTGGGGATTCATAGCTAATAATGTCTCTTCCAGTGAAGTGAATGATCTCTCCAGACTCCTTCAGAACACTTAATATGAAGCAACGATGACAGGGCTGAGCTGCCCTTTGTAATTTATTCTTGAAACTAAATAAGATAACAGTAGTTGGAGATATGCAGAACATGTGCAGACAGATAATGATCTGTCAGCCTGCTGAAGTCTGTGGAGGGAACTGGGTCATCATTGATTGTTCTCTTGAATGTACACACTGTGCCCTATAAGGATTTGGCCAGAGATACGAAGGAGAATGGATATGCTGTCAGTCCCTTTGCAGACTCTCGAGAAGCTTGTACTCCTTGAGTAGTCCCTGCTGAAGGAACTGCTTGAAAGTGAGTGTCTCAGGCATCCTCTAGAATTAATAAATCAAAGGCTCTGAAAATGCTGTCACTGGCCTTAGGGAATGTAACACAAGACCTTTTTTCCCTGCAGCAAGTAGAAACTTATCTACCAAATAAAGTAAGAAGGTTGTGTGTTGGTCCCTGGCCTATTCATCATGTGCCTTAACTTTGTATCTGACCTTTGAAATTGAATGGGATTTTTTGCTTTTTCTACTGTGTTTCCTGACAGATTTTTTTTCTTACCTTTTCATGGTTATAGACAAAATATATAAACAAATGTTATATACATATGTTCATAAGTATATTTTTTGTTCAGAAAAAAAAAAAAAAAGATGCATCCTGTATTAGCAATAGCTCAAAAATGGTTTGTTCATTTTGCATACTGTGATGAATCTTCAGTAAGCCTAAGTAAGCCTTAATCATAAAATAAAGATTCCTAAAGTTACATTGGATGTTCACAAGTGTTGTAAACGTATTTAAAATGAAACACCAACATGCATAGTATTGAATTCTTGATCATTTGTAAAATATATCAACAGTTTCTACAATATGTTGACTTCGAACTGGCTTTGTAGCAGGCCTTGCTACTCTGATCACAGAATCACACAAGAAAAAAAAAAACCAAAACCCAAGCCTACAGTTCTACACCTTTATATAAAAGATTTTGAAATAAAGTCAAGATATTCTCAGTAATATATTTTTTTTATTAACCTCAGAGTTTTAGAGAGACCACACTATAATCAGTGATACATGTAGAACATAGGAATCAATTCCTGTCAGACATTTAACCTGTATGACTTTAAGTCAGAATTTGTAATTTTAGGAAATTCGACCTCAAATTTTAATGGCTGTACAATGAATTTCACAAAGACAGTGTTATGTTGGTTCTCTGCAAGAAGTCAGTATATATGACATAATGTATATTGCGGTATTTCTGCATGGTGCATTTGTTGCAATTTCAAAGAACAAAAACATGCCTTTTGTTCAAATTAATTTTAGTAGGTGGTATCTTGAGCCTTCCCATTATGCCTAGTTCAGCTGAAACAAAACTTGCAGAGTATAAAGATAAACAGAATTAAGAAATAAAAGTAATTTGTACAGGAAAAAGTTTCTTTATCTGTGTGGACTAAACTAAGGGAAAGTCTGTAGGACCTTTACACACACTGATGTGGCCAATACAAAATTCTGGAGGGTGCAGTGGGCTTGAAATGCCTGCATGCAAGTCAGATTTAGTCTGGAAGAAATATAGCTTCATTGACGCAACCCTGCACCAAAATAATAAATCTTTCCTCTCCAGACTGCAGTGGTTATGCAGCGATACTGGTTCTTCTCTCTGCAAGCCTTCAAAACTCTGCACTGTAATTCAGTGCACAGTTTAAATTTACCTGGTTTGACTACAGGGTAACTGTAGATATTGTTACTTTCAGTACACTTCAAAGACAGAAGTTATGTGGATACTGTGCATTGTGTCAGGGGCATTTGCTGAATAGGTCAAAATTAGACAACAGTACTTTTCAGATTTGACTGTGTTTATTTTCATTAAACCTGCATTTTAATGAACTGAACTTTTGTGGCACACTGGAAGACATTATCTAGAAACTGTAACTCCATATTAATTAAGGACAAGTATTTTTCATTTCCAATTAATTTCTTTAGGGATTTCTAGTTTATTTGTTCTTTATTGAATTAAGACATTTTTCTTGTAGGAGATGATAGTTGCTTACATAGTTAATTTTATCAGCTAGGTTAAAGTTGATATACAGACATAGCTAGGTTCTAGATGCAATATGACTCCTAAATACTTTTCCCTATATTTGAACATGTAGGTATAAAAGAATATGTTATGCTTATGATAGAAATAAGCCTAGCAAAGAAAGCTTCAGACAGTGTTTAGGCTGCATTAGACAAAATATTGCTATCAGGTTGAGGGAGTTGATCTTTTCTCTGTGCTCATCACTCCTGGGGCCAGACTTGGAATACTATGTCCAGTTCCAGGCTCTTCAGTACAAGAGAAACATGGACATGCTAGAGAGAGTCCAGCTAAGAGCCATGAAGATGATTAATGATCTGGAATGTCTTTCCTATGAAGAAAGGCTGAGAGAGCTGGGACTGTTGAATCTGGGGGAGGGAAGGATAAAGAAGAATCTTATTAATGTGTAGAAATAACTGAAGGGAGGATGCAAAAAGATGGAGACAGGCTAGGTTCTTATCAGTGCCCAGTGACAGGACAAGAAGGAACAGACACAAACTGAAACACAGGAAGTTCTGTCTGAACATGAAGAAACACTTTTTAACTGTGAAGATGACTGAGAACTGGCACAACTCACAGTGAGGTTGTAGAATCTCCCACGCTGGAGATACTCAAATGCTGCCTGGACATAGTCTTGGGCAACTGTGTCCAGGTGACCCTGCTTCAGCTGATAACCTCTAGAAATCCCTTCCCACCTTAACTTTCCTGTGATTCTGTGGAATCTTTGGTTCTATTTCTGTTAATTACTGATAAGGTGCAAAGAAGAAATTATCATGGTTGCTTGCTATTTGTGTGTTTAGATGCACACATTGAGCGTTTAGGTACAATGGGGCTTGCACCTGGTGCTGCTTTTGGTCATACACAATTTATGCAGAAAGGCAGTTGCTGGAAGGCCTGAGGTCTGTTTTGCCAGGGGGTGCTCTGGGTGGTTCTCCAATGAATGAATTTTGACCAGGACACTGAATGCATTGCTGGTGCTCCTGAGTGTGCACTGAAGGATTTCCAAATATAGACAAAAGGCAAATTCACACCAAAAAAGACCAGTTCCACTAATTTGTTAATGTAGAGCACCCATAGATCTTAATCTTCATCCCAAAATACCAGCAATGGCTAGAGTAAATGATGAATATGAGTGAGAATCCCGTTTATTTCTTTCTTCATTTATCCTTCTTGAAAATCAAACCATGCTTGTCACCATTTCCAACTTATTTTATTTATTCCAATGACCCATCAGGTCAACATCGTTAGGATAATACTAGTGTAGGAAAAGTTGCTCTTTGCTGCATGACATCCTCTGCTGTTCTATAGTTTTATTACAGACATGAGCATATTACAAGTTAGCATAGGTCTTGTGTATTACAGTGTTAATCTAGACTTCTTTTTTTTATGAGCTTAACCCAGCTGGACTCCCTGCTTTTGCTGGAGCCAGAACTTTCTAGCTAGGCCCAGGTCTTATTCACTAAGCCCCAATGTTGGTTACCTCCCTACAACCAGTTCCTCGACTCCTATGAATCACACATGCCTAAGCTTTGCATTTCAAATTCTAGATGTTTCATATTTCCAGTTATTCTTGACCTAGTTGCTACCTTTTCAGAGTCATAGAGTATCTCAGACATACCCCAAACTGTAGCTCTCTGCAACCCTTGTTTCACTTCCACGGTCTGGGAAAAGAGAAAACAGCTCACTTCCTGTGACTTCCTAGAACCCATGAGGACACCCAGTTTGTGTGACATGAAGGAAAAGCTGTTTAGTTGCAGCCAGGGTGCCCATTTTCTCCAACAGACCCCAATATTTAGGCTAGTGACTTCCTAGACTGTCTCAATACTTTGTTCAGGGCCATGTTAAAAACTTTCCGGAAAGAACGAGGAATGACCGGAACACACTGAGGTAACTGTGTTGTGACAAGGAGTTGTGAGCTAGTAAATAACACCACAGACTGAGTGCACGGTATCTTATGACCTTCAGAAGCACTGTATATCCAGAGGCTTGTGTCAAATGATGCATTTTGGATACTTTTGTCTTATTCATGAAATACAACAAATTTCAATGGAATCCAAATTAAAAAAAAAAGTATTATGGTAGAGATCTTAATAAGATTTTCAGCTCAACAAAGTAACAACAGAGAAAAAAGTTCAAATTCCTAATATAAATAACTATATGAAAATTCCAAAGGGCTTATATACCTTCCAGTTTCCATTGTCCTGCTGCATTCTCCACCCCCATCTGTAGGAAGAAGCCTGTTTTGGAAGTATATTGCAAGAAAATGCATACCTTGAATTCCTGATAAGGGCTGACTTTGATTTACACTGTACACAGGGAAAACAAAAGGGCTGTCTCCTTAAAGGAGCTAGTATTTCCAAATGGTAGGATTTTGGGTGCTGAAAACTATTTCTGCAGTTCAGTCCCTTCTTGCACAGTGATTTGATTTGTAAGACTACATGCGCAGACAGCAAGACTTTGTCTAGCTTATTCAAGGTTGTCATTTCAAATTCTACTTTCTCAGAAAAATAGCGTTGCTATCAAAACCAGTGGGGATCTGATCTCAAACAGTATTGGCCTAAAGTTTGGGGAAGAATTTCTGGATCTCTAAGAAAGCCACTTATTTTCTCTTTTCCCAAATTCCTCTATTTTAGAAACCTTTTGCCTAGACCTATAGTATTGAATCTATGCACTCTTAATTTCCAAAACAATCCAAATGAATGTATGGTGTTTTGAGCACTAGGCAACCTTCACAATGAAAGTACTGAGCTCTCACTGTGAGAGACTGGTATGGCACTGTTCCAAAGAGAGGGAGACACAGATAATACAAATATAGCAAGACTGAGGTGACTGAAGTGGCTGAAGGACGCTCACTGCTAGATAAATATTGTGATGGTTTACATGCAAATGTACTGAAAAGATCTAAACTTGCAGAGAAGACCTTTCAAGACTCCACTAGGTGGAGCTAAAAAACTAGCCCTTATGTCACTTAGGTGCGTGGGGCTGTCTGATTTTGCTCAGGTGTACGCGAGTTTTTTCTCTCTGAACCCACCTCAAGAACAGTAAGGCAGCTTCTTGGCTAGCCCAACTCTGCTACCTGAGAATACGGAACATACAACCTGGGTTTGTTTGGGTTTTTTTCAGAAATTTAGTTTCTGGTCAGAAAGTTTAACATCTTGGCTTGGTTTGGTTTGATTCTGGAGGTTTTGTTTGGATTTTTTTTCTTGTGGAGTAGAAAAACCTATCTCACTTATATAAATGACACAGAACCAGCTTTTACTCAAAATGGAAAGAAAAAAGAAAATCAGAGAAAATTCCCAGGAAAGCTTTCTCAGGAAAAAATCACGAAACTGAGGGCCACTTATTTTGTCTGTAGTTAATGTTGCATTCTCTGTTACGAATATTTTAATAGCTGTAAACCTACTTGCTCAGACTGGGGACTCTTTGTACAAGCTTTGCATAAATACACAGAGAAACTGGTCATTGGGTAGAATGAATTTACTTTGGAAAAAAATCTTTCCTTTTTTTTTTTTTTTTTTACAAGTTATGAACCATCAGAAAAATCTAAGAGAGTGGTATATTTAAGGGACACAGCATGATTTTAAGTAGGAACTGTTCTTAGCGTGGAACACATCACATCTGATAACCCAACGATGTTGGAGTATGATCTGCTGATTGTGCTGCTATTTCAGAAAACAATGCATGAAGTCTGGCTAAATTGTTTTTGAAATATCATCTTGGAGACAGTTTTTCTCTCTTAAGACCCCAAGCTGCAAAAGCAATTGAAGAGAAAATAAAACAATCAAAGAGTTTTAATGTGAAGGCAAATAGGCAGGAGAATTGATAGCTTTCTCTCCAAAACAGCAGGAGATGGTAAAAGATTACAGGAAAGGAAGAAAAATAAAACAGAGGTGTAATAAAAAGTACTGGATCCAGTTACATAACTTGTATTTGCAAATCGTAGCCCAGTGGGACAAAAAATCAAAGACCAATATTCCAGAAACCAAAAGATGAAACTGTTTTTCCTTTCATAAGTATTTGTAATTTTGCAGCATTTTTTTATATAAGAAAAAAATGGAGGGGAAAAAAAAAAAAACTAATTTTTTTTTTTTTAATAAAGTTTAAAACTCATTCAGGACAATAGTTTCTGCTGAAAATTGCTATGATATGTTATCAAACTGGTTAAGAATGTTGGAAATTCAAGTATTTTTAATACCCAAGCTTATGGGTAATTTCTTACTTACAGTTACTTTTTCCTCATGTCTTGGATTTTTTCATTCCTTTTAACTACATTTTTCCCTTTACTGGTCTTCTTTTGAAGGTTTTCTTTTAATTTTTTTTCTTTTCTTTACAGACTTTATTTGAATATATTTAACAAAAAGAAAGAATATTTACTTTGGGATTTCTTTTAAATATTTTATGTTCTTTCATGGTAAAATTTTTAAAGTATAATGTTGATTTTGACATTCTGTGTGATAATTTTTTACCAAAACATTGACATGTGTGGCTAGTAGAAAAATGAGTGGAGGCTAGTCCCTTTAGAAAGAATACAGATTTTATATTCAGTGTGTGGTGCAGAATTTTTAAGTATTGAATGTAGGTGGACATTAACTATTACTTAAAAAGAATGGGCCATTAGCTTAATAGCCAGACTGGGTCATACTTTCCAATTCTTATTTCTGAAACAGCTTCATAAAAAGTGTGAAATTTTATCATAAAAATCAATATTTTTCCAAATACATTCCTGTTTCATCTACCTGTTCCATTCTAGCTATTATATTAATGAATTAGAGACCTGACCTGTTTTCTTTGCAATCAGTGGAAAACTGATTTTAATGGGAAATAAAAAACCTCTCAGACTTTACCAGTGCTTGGCTGAAAACTTTATTAATTGAGTGAACATCTGTAGTGACAACAAAAAATAAATCAGAAGAAAATTCACAGGTCATCTTAAATGAATATAGAAAAAAAGTAAACCACTTTTGTATTGCAGATTAACAGCTGCTTTTACTCATCTATCTCAAGGCAAAAGGGAAGAACATACTTGCATTAGCAGGTGTTCTGAATGATTCTGATGATCCTTTCATTTTGTAGAGGAAGTGATTATTTGGGCTTTAACTTATTTTTCCACTTTCACTCAGACTTCTATAGCAGAACAGAGATATCAGCTCCTAAAAGCAACTAACATGTTACCTAATTACATTCCACATTTCTTTCTTCTGACTGCTCAAATCACCTTTTACTTTCTGGGATGGTGCAACCATAGAGCAGTAGCATTCTCTTCTTGCAGTGACAAAGCCGTAGAGGGTTTAAGGGTGAAAAGTTTAAGAACAGTAACATTAGAACCAGCCATTGTTTATTACTGCTCTGTGGCAATGGTTCTTAAGGACAAGAAGTGTGCAATTATCACCAATTTTGCTAAAAGAAAATAAGAAATAAGAGAAACAGGGTGTGAAGTTAAAAATACTAAAGACAAACCGTTGAGCTCTGGAGAATAACATGACAAACACAAGGTCTGTGGAAAAATGACTTTGCTAGACACTGTGATCACAACTCATGACCAGGGAAGCTTGAAAGTTACATTGCTAACTAGGCAAGAAATGGTACTGACCTTTTCACTGTATTACATGCGGATGACTATAATGTGATTGCTATTGAAATTGATTTTGCTAGCAGCACAGAAGACTCATTTTTGTTGTTCATTGTGCATTTGTCTTTTTAACAGTTTGAACTCATTTTAGTGCTGTGTAACAATACACCTTTGCTCAAACTGATTAAACTATATTGATTAATCATGACCTTAAACCCAGGTGCAGAAAAGCAAACCAAAATAATCCCTCCTGCAAAATTAACACAAGGTTACTGCTACTTGTACTGTTTTCTCACTTCAAATATTCTTTACCTTTCATAACATGGTGCTCACAACCAAAATAGGAAATGCCTCAGTGTAAAAATCATCACATCATGCTTTTATTATGACCACGAAGTAAATCTGGAGGGGGGAAAAATGCCAACAACAAAAAAAGAAAAGCAAGCAAAAAAACAAAAACCCCACAACAAAAAACCCAAACAAAACAACAACAAAAACTTTTTCAAGCATCTAAAAACTAATTTTTACATCATTTTTGCTACCAGTTATGCAGATAGAGTTAACTTAGCATACAAGCACCTATTGAAAGAAACCAGTTTCCTCATCCTGATGGGAATTTGGGTGACGTTACAAATAATTATTGTACACAGTTCTACCGCATGGTAGACTAGTGACATACTAATATGGTTTATATTTGCTTTTTATAAGGAGAATTAAGGAGAACATTTTTAGAAGGTGATTTTCTTTTGTATTTCTAATACAGCAATAAATTATAAATGGTGAAGAAATTTAATTCAGCAACTGTCCTGAATCCACTTTTTCATATTTTGTGTGTAGCAGCACAAAAAAAAATATAAAGTGGGAAAACTCCTTGAAAGTTTCAAATTTTAAAGCCTTTTCATTAGAAAAATTTTATTTCCCAATTAAAAAAATCTTTGAGACTCATGCCTAACCTCCCACTCCAGCCACCACTACTCTGATAGATCATCACACATGTAGCAACTAGTCTTTTTACCTTAAGAACACCTACAGAGCTTGAGGACTAAAATAAAGTAAGTGCTAACCTTTTCTGCATTAACCAGAAATGAGATGTGACATGATATTGAATGAATATTTCTGAGACTGTTGCTATTCATCTTAAATCTTTTAGTGTAACTGTATCATATTATGATGTATTCACTGCAGAGTCATCTATTTTCATGTACTTAATCCATGGTGTTACGGTCAGGAAGATACAATAATTCAGCTTACAAACCTGAATGGTGTGGCATAACAGTAGCTCAAGATAAAACCTACATATGGATTTTGCCATTAGCCGAAGAGATAAATTCTTATGCTATGAGACTGATGGGCTTGGTGCTGGTAGTTTACTAAATGAATAGTATTACACGATGGCTAATAAGTTTTACAAAGCATTAAACTGGCCTAGGACTTGTTAAGACATTCACATTTCAGGAGGTGGCTGTAGTACTTCCACAAAGAGAAATATGTCTGCCTATGCAAATGTAGCTCCAGGGTAAGATAGAAAATGATATTGGGAGGGATGAAGAAAGGAAATGGTCAGTGACTTTGCAAAAATACATTAATATTAGTTTTTATTGTTGGTTTCCACTCACATCTTGCCTATTACTGTCCCTCTGACTATTTGATTTGACAAGGAAAGTCATTGCTGTCTTAACTTACAGTAATTGAATAGGCAACCTGAGCATTAGTGACAGAATAATTTATGAATCGAGTAAGAGCTTATGAGCAAGTACTGCCAACACTCCTTAATTGCAATGATAGAAACCAAGAAATGATAACAGCTGCTGCCTCAGTCATAGCTGGAATTCCCTAAAACATTATTTTCAGAAGCACCAGAGTTAAAAATAAGTGCATGTCAGTGGAAAATAACAAAGGGTTTGATCCTCCTCTCCATTGAAAAAAAATCTCACTAATTGCAACAGAAATCATAGGCTTTTTGGTGCTATTGTTGATGTTGAAATATAAGAGAAAAGAAAATTAAAAATGACGGTTTAAAAATGTAATTTGATTAGGAAATATCAAATAGGGGTAATAATAACTATATTAAGTTTAACGACTCCACATGACCTAAATTATATCACATGTCTTTTAAATATTTTAGGGGTACTAAACACTTAGCTTACACTAAAAAAAAAAAAAAAAAAAAAAAAAAGATTGACACATGACCCTCTACAGACTAAAGAAGGATATTTCAAAGTTCATATCTTGACAAAACATGCCCTGGAAGAGGGCTTTGTTCACTCTGAGCATGTTAACATGAAAACAGTGAATGTAACTCAGTTTCGGTGGTAATACAGAAAAAAAAAAAAAAAAAAAGTTGTCTTAGCTTTTGCAGTTATAAAATTAAACCTATATAAA
>JAVHNF010022269.1:0-13351 GCA_034783455.1 Micropsitta finschii | reverse complement strand
GACCCCTTCCACTGGAGCAGCTTGCTCCAAGCCCCTGTGTCCAACCTGGCCTTGAACACTGCCAGGGATGAAATCTGATCACCACATTCCCATTGCATGTGTGTAACTTGCTCTTGGTGCTAATTTAAATTGCATTTTTAAAACAAGCTTACCCTTCACAGAACCATGCTGGGATGGGCACAGTTTCGGACAGAAGGGCTCATCGCACTGAGCTTTCATGCACTGGTGGAGAGTTGCAAGTCTTAGACCGTAAATGACAGTAATCCTTGTTGCTGGAAGTTTTCATCTCTTCACTACAGGGTTTTTGGGTTTATAATAGAAAGTCACAGGAAGATAGGATATATTTCTAAGTAATGCTATAGTGTTAGTGTGTTCAGCACACGGGAGCGTGCACGTTCTGTGTTCTATCAGGGAGGCTTTATATTCTTCACAGTAAGGAGAGAAGAACAACACACATCTTACTGCTCGGAGGTTTGTAGCTGGTTGCTGTGAGTCCGATGGCCACTGTGTCAGTGTCCGGCTGGAGCAGCCTCACCAGAGGCACATGGTGCCAGTGTCTCTAATGCGTCCTCTGGGACCCAGGAAGGGGACAACGGGACCTGCAGGGGACCCAGGACCCGCGAAGGGGACAATGGGACCTGCAGGGGACCCAGGACCCGTGAAGGGGACAATGGGACCTGCAGGGGAACCAGGACCTGCGAAGGGGACAACGGGACCTGCAGGGGAACCAGGACCCGGGAAGGGGAAACTCCATATCCCCATAAATGTTTCCACACCTGACTTAATGTAAGTTTGAACCTTGAGCCTGGTTTGAAAGTCTCGGGTAAATGATTAACATGGACATGGCTTTGGTTAAACAACTTATTTCTGCAGAGCTCATGCCTCTGCCTGCGTCTTCTTGTCTTTAAGTCTTTCCAGTTTACCCCCACACAGTTCCTTGACTGGCAGTGATAAATCTGTCTGTGCAAGTCAATAGAACTAGATTGTGTGTAGTGTCTGAAGGCACACGGGAACGGAGCTCAGGACCCTCAAACAAACACCGCGCCTCCCAAAATCAATTCAAGTTTTTACAAATTCAGAACCCTTAAAATTTGAACTTATTTTGTCCTCTCTCATCGGTGCTGCTTGACTTGTATTTAGGTCAGCATCACACTTTATTAGGGGTTTGAGATTAAAATCATTTCTGCAAATAACGATAGCTTTTTCATTATTCTATTATCTCAGAGTGTAATTTCCCTCCCTTACCTCTTCCTTAGGAAGTGGTTGTTTGTCTGTTACTTTAGGTAAGACATTTACATGAAGCCTGCAGCCAGCTCGCTGGAGCTCTTGCAGGAGTCCTTATGCACTCTGATCCCTCTGGTCTCCATGTTTCAGGCAGGCAGAATCGTGTTTTACACAACCAGGGGACTGTCAGTGTCTGGCAGCTCTCCACACAGTTAGTAAATATTGGCCTTATCTGATATAGCCAGGCTTGAAAAGATATGCCAGGAGCCCAGATTAGATTGCTGGCTACTGCTTTATTAATCAGTGTAATAATTTATTTTTAGTTTTGGAAGTCACATCATCTGTTTTCTTTCTCATATTCCATTTTCTATGGTTCTGGTGCAGAAAATGAGCCCTGTTGAAAACTTAGAGGTGATTGAACAGTTTCAGTGGAATGTGTTTGGCACTATCACGGTTTCTATGACAGTTGATGAATATTTCCTTAAAAAATGCTCCTGTCAGAAATGCGTAAGGTATAAAGAGTTTTATTTTTGTGTCTAAATTAGCTGTCTTCAAAACTGCACAGAAAGATGTCTCCAGCTTTTTCTGGCTTTAATCATGGTAATGAAATGAAGCTCTCAAGTTGTATGTTCCTTATTTAAAATCACAGGCTCCCAGCCTGTATTTGAGTGTGTAAACTGAGATTTTGAGTGCAAGAAAAGGAAGAATAAGAGAAAATAAGACAACTTAGAGTAGCTTCTAATTGGCCAGTGATGGCGGATTTAATGGGGAGAGGAGGGTTCTGCGTATGTCACTACGAAGTGGAGAAACAGTTTAATTCCTTCTTCCAAATGGATCAATGAGCTGGGGAAAAACAGATCAAAAGACAGCACAACAAATCAAACAACAGAAGAAAGCAGTCTGTGTTCAAGGCCAGGTTGGATGCAGGGGTTGGAGCTGGAGGAGCTTTAAGGTCCCTTCAGCCCAAACCATTCCAGTATTGTATGGTATCTGCATGGTCTGTATCAAACAGCTTTGTGTTAAGAGGCAGAAGTAGGTTTGAATCCTCAGCTTCCATGAGGTTCCATGAGGATGAGAAACCTCATGGAAGCAACCTGCAAATCCATAGCCATTAGCTTCTGTCTTCCTGGGAGGAGATGGGCCATGCGGTGGCAGTTTCCATCGTTACAGAGTTCATTCCTCGAGTGCCTCTGCTCCAAGGAAGGCAGTCGTGCTTTGTAGAAATGAGGATGAGCGTGTAATTAAAGATGCCTGTTTGCAAGGACATCAAATAAGTGTAACTGGTTTAAATTACATTCTGCCATTACTTGGATGTTGAGTGCTGGATTGTGCAACCTTAGTGGTTTATTATAGTGCTCTGCTCTTTAGAGAAGACAAATTAATTGGAAAACACTGAAAAACCATCATATGGATCATAAACAGGATTACAGTCAACTGGGGACTGCCACTTCTGTTGACAGGCTACCTAATGCTGGTGGTCAGACTCTGTAGAGTGATGTGTAGAGTGATGGAGTAAAAGTAGTGTTGCAGCAGTTCACAAATGTTGTCTGAACACAATGGAGTGATGTGATGGATTTGAGTTCTTTTCCAAGCCCTGACAAGGAGTGTTCTTCCCTGGGTGCGCTTTTTTCTTCCCCTTTTCCTTAAGGTTGACTCGTTTACTTCATTCCCTGGCCAGTCTTTCCTGTTGAAGCCTTCACACCACCCTTGCTCTCATCTTAGCACTTCTCCTTCCCACAGCTATTCCAGCATGTTCGGGCTGTTGCTGTGTTCTTGCCTGGTTTTCACTCTTGTGCTCAGCCCTCTTACTCTGGCTTAGACAGGGATCACCCTCTCCCTATCACACACCAGCTTCTTGGTTTTTAGGGAGGTCCATGTGTACCTGAGGTCTCCGCATGCCTGTGCTTTATTTCCCCCAGCACAAATAATTTTCCCTTTTCTCTGCCCTCTGGTTCTGTATTTGTCAAGGTGTGGGTTTCACTGGCGCGTCTGGTTTGGTTTGACTTTTATCCCTCTGTATTCAAGTGGTAAGGTTCCCACTTGTGTTTTTATTACCTAACTCCCTCCTGGTCAGAACCACCGCACCAGGGACAGGAGTGGTTTCATTTGGGCTGGAATTCTAAGGGGTTTGTGAGCGCTGTAGAGCTGTGAGTTTGGTTTCTTTAAATGTGTAACCAAATCTGCTCAGACCTTGAGGAAAGGAAGAGGAATTTTCCATGCTGAAGCCAGCCCCCATGCAAATGTTGAGCCCACATCAGGGAACGTGGATGTTCTGGAGAGCTTCCGAGTAAAGGCACCAAAGTCTTAAAAAAAGAGGTGTTATTTTCTCTCTTCATCTGGAAATGGCTGGAGCCTTGTGGGACAGAATTCTCTGTGAGAATCCCTTTGGGCATACACTATAGGAATGGCAGTTTAAAGTGGTGCAGATCAAGCCAACAAGATGGACCTTACTGCAGGCAGCCCTCAGCAGGTCTGGGCTGTGCTGCTCACACGTGCTGCAGAGACAGGATCAGGCTCTGAGCTTCCCAACCACCGCTGGTTCTGCTGGTTCAGCCCTTACCATTAGAAGCAGCTGGAAGGTGGTCGCAACAGATTGTTTATTGCTCTAGCAGCCTTTATTCTTTCATTAGAGAGCCAGCCCTTCGGTTGGGAATGGCCTCTTTGTTTACATAGGAAAACCAGCTCTTGAAATTAGGAATACATGTTCTTTTCCTAAAATGCTGGGGTGAAATGATCGTTTATTACTGTGAATTTATACCCATATATGGCTTAATTTGCACAGCTTCTTTGGGATGCTAATATCCCAGTTAGCAAACTCTGTGATGATACTGGAAATGAAGCTCTTGTAGGACTCTGTGCAGGCTGCAGTGAATGTGACAGTAATGAAAACAATATGGAATAAAAGCATGTTTTAAGAGTCAATTTTAAAGGTTAGGGTAATTGTGCAAGAAACTTGGCTTCAGAAACGTGTAAGGCAAGTAATCCTGACCTAGTCAAATAGGCCATGAAAAATCCATGCAGCTTTCCTTCTGCTTTGCGGAATTCAGTGGTTAACTCTTTCAGAGTCTGTGTGCAGAGCTGGGGATGAGGGCAATCCGTTTCTTGCAGTCAGGAATATTGTGTACCAGTATCCCATAGATCTTAATTTAAAGTATTTCTGTGCCTTTTTTTCCCTGTAGCCCTGGAATGAGATCAGATGTAAGCTCTTCTCCATCCACAACCTCAGCAACTACGGGACCACCTCCCAAGCTCTGTCTTGTCTGCTCTGACGAGGCCTCGGGGTGTCATTATGGGGTTCTTACTTGTGGCAGCTGCAAAGTGTTCTTCAAGAGAGCTGTGGAAGGTAAGACGTGGCGTGAGGAATTTCCTGTTTAAAAGTGGGAAATCCACATCCAAACCCGGTCTGCTTAATCCGGCTGGAATCCGTGCTTTAGCTAGAATCCTCCTGGAAAATCCCATCCATTGTATCACTGATCTTTTCGTAGTAAATAGCATTGATAATGGTGCATTATCTGAAGCATAGATTGCATTTACATTTATAAAATGCTCCCATTCACTCACAGTGTAAAAGGATGTTTTGTTGTCTTGGCTTTTTGTTTCTGTCGTTTTCTTTCACTGTTGTTTTTGTTCGTTTGCCCTGTTTATGTACAGATATCTGTCTGTGTGATTAGATCTGTCGAGTTGGTGGTTTTTAAGCTTAATGTTAGCTGGTTGGTGTGTAAAACTGTGTGTGAAACGTGATACATCTCTTGTGTGCGAGGTTATGGTAGTTTTTCAGTTTCTCCTATAAGCAGTATAGGTTCCATTACATACATGTCCGTGCATGTTATTTGCAGGGATAACTAGGTAACAGGAGCATGTGTGTGGCTTTGGGTTATTGAGATTTCTCTTTAATCACAGGAAGCAAATCATTCTGGAAAATAGGGATAATGGAGAACTAATGGCATAGCTGTAGTGTGTGTTGCAGGGTAAGTGATCTGTGAGTCTGGGGCAGCATAAGTACCCATTTTACAATGAACTTGGGTTGTACCTCAGTGATTCTCCAGTGTCAGAGGGATGCAGAAAAGTATAGTTATGTTTTGAGCATATTCTCAGTGTCTCTGAAAGGGTCACAGTTCCTCTCTTGTGGAATGATGCTGTTCTCAGTTACAGCCTTCCAGGCTTTCCTGTCTCATGCCTTCCTCATGCAGCGTTACTGGGTAGTTGGAAGTGAATCCGACTCATTTTCTGCTGGTGTTTTTGCACATGGGTTTCACTGGTGACAAGGCTGTGCTGACAAAGACAAACCACCCTTCAGTCCTGCAGAAGCAGCACTTTTCTCCCACTTCCAAGCCCACTGGATGCAATAGGGAGCCGTGTGGAAGTGCAGAGCCTCTCGGAGGGATCGGAAGCATTGGGTTCACACCGCAGTTTTTGCTTGTCACCAGGGGAAGGGATGTCAGTTCTGTGGAAGCAGAGCCTGTGCCTGGAGGCTGGCAGGAGACAGGATGAGCTCAAGTGCTGGGCACTGGGCTGCATGGGCTCTCCATGACTCCCAGCTGGTCTGTGTGGAGCTGCTCTGCCATTTAGAGCCAGGCTCTTTAGTTGAGGCAAATAATCATCTGTATCCTTGATAGAAGTAAGGTCACTGGGTATCCCTCAGGATTAGTGCTATATGGCAGCTGGGTATACATCATAGCCAAGGCTTTGTGCGTCCTTAAACAAATCACAGAAGTACCAATACATGAAGAAATGAACCCAGTAATTCTTTCTGATCAGTGGTGCAACTTGCCACATCCTGTGTCAGCTGAAGTAATGTTAAAAATGGAAGAAGGCTTGTGGCTGAAAAACTGCAATCAATTCCTCAAGGCTCACCTCTGCTTTCATTTTTATTGTTCCATAGCTTATCCCAGCCTTAATCCTTCTGATTAGATCATAGAATCCCAGACTAGTTTGGGTTGGAAAGGACTCTAAAGCGCATCCAGTTCCAACCCCCTGCAGTGGGCAGGGATACCTTCCACTCGAGCAGCTTGCTCCAAGCCCCATCCAACCTGGCCTGACACTGTGCATGTTTTCAGGAGCTGTTCCAGTATCTGTTAGCTCTAGAATGCACTTTAAGGAGCAAATGATTTGCTTTGTCTCTCACAGGCATTTTTCTTATTAGGAACATATGTAAAAGGAATTTGGTTTTTGCAATATCCTTTTTGCTAATAGCTGCCAGGCACCTGTCAGTACATAGATCAAGCTGGCTCTGCACGCTGGTCATCCAGCCTTTAGCCTGAAACCCTGTTTTGTACCTCTGTCTACACACACGTGTGCTGTGACAGAAACAGTCACAGAAACTGAAAGTATCAGTACTTAGAAAATCAATATAAAGGGTATCTCTTCCAGCAAAGAGTAGAACCAGCGGAGAGGAAGGTTGAAGGTGGGAAGTCAGATGTATATTTATATGCAGCTCTTCATGCCAACAGGCTTTGTTCAGGAGCCCTGGGTGGCCAAAGCCATCTTGTTCCAGTTCTTATTTTCATGGTGGTTCAGAGCCTTCATCCCAGAACCATCCCCATTCACCCCCAAAACAACCTCGATCCTCCCCACCTCCGCTTCCTCGCCTTGCTTCACATCCTCGCACTCCCCTCCCCTTCAGCTTCCCAACACTTCTGCCTCCTGCTGTGCTCCAGATCATCCTCCTTCTTCAGCGTTTCTAATTCCATCTTCCAAAGTCCGCAGTTTCTAACCTTTTACATGCCAGTGTGCTCAAATGGGCAGAGTCGTTCAGTCCCGCAGGGCTCCAGAGCCCCCAGCACTGAAGAGTGTGCAGAGCCCCCCAGCACTGAAGAGTGTGCAGAGCCCCCCAGCACTGAAGAGTGTGCAGCCCCTGTCTGCTGTAAGTCCCCTTGGAAACATCTCCAGTTGCTCACTATCAGTTCTTACCAGTGAAGTAGCTGGGGTTTGAGCAGTAAGGATCATTCCTTCATGCAGCTGGCCTGTTTGTTATCTGGGCAGCAGCCAGACACAGAGCAGAAGGCAGCCTCAACTTCCCTTTATTTTCCCACAACGCATTCATGTGACACGAAGGAGGTAATACAAAGCAATAGCGTAGCTTTCGCCTAAAAAAAAAGGCAAGAATAGGCAAGTAGTAAATACAAGCAACCAACCAGCACCTGCACGGAGAGGCAGCTCTTTGTTAGGAGGAAAATCGAACAGCGCAGGAAATTCACCCCCGAGGCAACTGTATTGACTGTGTGAAGCGTGGTCTCATTGAACACCTTGTGAGGCCTCTGACTGCGGTGCTGACAGCCATTGGTTTGTGTTTCACGTGTGTGTGTTCTGTAGGTACAAGCATGCAAATAGGAAGCCGAATCGTGAATCATGGGTCTGCTTTCTGAGTCGTCTTAAACACCAAGACTGCACAAGGATCAGGAAGGGTTCCTCTTCTTCACAGGAAAAGGGAGGGGGGTCATTCATAAAGACACCGAGTGCTTCCTTGGAATGTCAACTTGAAACGCTTCCCTGGAGAAGGTTGACTAAAGCCAAAGCAATGGGCTCTGCATACCCATCAGTTTCACAGCCGACTTGAAACAGATTCCTTAACCAAGCTCTTCTGTGAGAAGACACTAACTCCATTGTTAATAACTCAGTATTGGGAAGACACGTCTGTTCCTCACAGTATTGTACTATCAGGACTTTGCAATACAGTGAACAGGGCTGCAGCTTTCCGCTCTCTAAAGCAGCATGTTTCTTGATCTGTATGTGGGAGAAGGATGTACCTTTTAGTAGTACCTACCTCTGTGTGCGTTCTGTTGGGACATTTATCCATACGACTTAAAAAATGAAGAATAGATAACTGCTGCTCTGTTGCCCTGCTCCCATCAGCTAAGAAACACAGCTTAATTTGTGTACTTCAAGGTTTGCCATGTTTCAGGGGTCAGTTTTGCTCCGAGCCTTGAACCCATGAAAATGTCAGAGAGCTTGGTTTGCCCAGATCAGACTCTTTAAGCTAAACAAGGAGGAGGTCTCATGACTTTGAACATGCTGAAAGCTTGCTCTGTGTATCTGTAGAAGTGGTTACATCTGTACTTCCAAAATGTGTTTATGAGTGCTGTTTACATCCTTGTGGAACCATTTAGGGAAAGTGGAAACAATACCACTATAGAAAATAGCGTGTAAGGGTATGAATGTAAGAGAAAAACTGATTTAAGGGTAGAATTTGCCTGATGTTAACAAACAGAAAATAGGATTTCTGCTTTAAATTGTTGGCTTTGGTGTCTAAATATGAGAAATGTGTTTGGTGTATAGATACATGAAATCATATGGGTACTGATCTTACTCTGGAAAGTAAAGGCATACTGTAGTCCCCAGCTGCTTGACATGACTGGAGAAGGAACAGCTTCCTGTGCTGCTCCAAGCTGATGGTTCTTTCTGTGTGCTTGTGAACAGGGCAGCACAACTACCTGTGTGCTGGGAGGAACGACTGCATCATCGACAAAATCCGGAGGAAAAACTGCCCCGCGTGCCGCTACCGGAAGTGTCTCCAGGCGGGAATGAACCTTGAAGGTACCTTATGTTCAAATCCTGCTCTTAGGTTTGACTCTTAGACAACAAAAGGTGATGCTGCTTAGGAAGCAGTTACCTGAGCAGCACTTTAACCAGGTCCAAGTAAGTACTGGGTTTGTGGCGTTGTGAGGAGTTCAGTGAAAAGAGGGAGGTTTCCGCGCTGCCGTTTCTCCTCTCCTCTCCTCTCCTCTCGCACTCAGCTGCTCGCGCTGGGGCTGTTCAGCAGCAGTGAGTCATAGCCGCAGAGCAGGGTTGTTCTTCATTCCTGTCAGCACGTATATCTTGTTGCCGTCTCCCTGGCTGTGAGACAGCAGAACTCCGGGAGATCACCTGTAGGAAAGTGTGATGCCGGCTTGTCCTGACTCAGGAGAGTGACCTGGCACAGAAACCATGGCGGAGAGGGAAAGCCCGGAGGCACAGACCTAAACTTGGAGTGGGGCTTCGATGTTCAGACTGAAGAGAAGAGGGTTTGTTCATGCTGGGGATCCTTCTTAAACCTCTCTAGAAAAGATGGGCTAAATAAATAAGTTTACATGTATTTGTTCTCTGCCAAGTCCTGAATGGCTTATGAGAAACCGAAGACCATCCACTAGAGATTTAGTAGCAGTTGTAAAATGGCATAAAACATTTTTATTATTGTCAGCTCTGTTTTATGCTTGATGTTTTTTCCTTGAGCTGTAGAGATTAATACAGTCCTTACCAGCAGAGTTCTCATGGCGGTACTGGTATAATCAAAATTGTCAGATACAATAAAAATGCCAGAATTGTATTTGTGGGATGGAAATACGAACAGAGCTTCAGTCAGGCAGTGCTAATATCCTTCAGTAAAGTGTAAGTGGTGAATTATGTTAAAGAGATGGATGATACATATGATTTTCATGTTGAGGTGGGAAAGAATACATTTTGGTTTAAGAGTTGTTTCTGTTTTTTCTCACCATAGTTGTTTTCAAATTCCATATATTCATGTCTATAGATTCATAGATGTATCTCTATCATGTATATGATATATATAGAAAACATATTAGACTATTAATATGTCTCCATCTGTCATTCTTACAGATTCATTTATCTATATAAACAAAGCACTTTATAATGTGTATTACTCCAATAGTAAGCACTTCTGTTCCTGCATCAGTTTATTTGAACTCGTTTTAAAGCAGACCCCTACAGAGCTCTCTTGGGCTCTGGGATGAGTTCTTTGAGTTCCTTTCTGCACCAGAGAAAATGGGAATTGAATGACATCTGATAGCTGCCACTTTTCCACATGGAGTCTGGAGCCCTTCCAGCTACAGTTTGTGTGCCTGAATTTTGGCACCGAGGATCCCAGTGAACACTGACTTTTCGGAGGGTGGATGTCGTTACATAAGTTGTTGGAAAAGGCAGAGCAGAGCTTTTGTGACTGAGTGGGAAAAGGGTTAGAAACCCAGCAACGCAGAAATGGAAGAACCCAAGGTAGTGTGAAACAGCGAGCAACGAGCATGAAAACAAGGATTTAGTGGACAGAGCTGAACAGATGGTGAATTGGTTGTGCTTCCAGAAGAACTCTTAGGAAAAAAAAAAACTGGAAGGCAGCATAAAGCGCAGAAGAGACTAAAGAGAAGTTCTTTTGTCTTGTCTGTTCAGGGTCACTGTTCAGGAATTACTGTTCTTTAAAAGCCAATTTAAATGTGCATACGTTTTAGACAGTCATTTCTTTTTGGCAAGTCGTCAGATGTATCCTCAGTGGCTGAATAATGGTTATCAGCAAACCAGTTAAGGAATGGTGAGAGATCAGACTGTCCCAGCACGGCCCTTGCACTTGCCCCTGCTTGCTATAAGATTCCTTCCAGGAATCTGTCCAGGCACATTGGGAATAGCTCTCAGTTTTGAATACCTACAGCGAGTTTCACTGTTAGGTATGGGGTAGAAGGCTAACTTATTTATAAATAACTAAATACATACACAGAATCTGCCCTGCAGTATTTTAATTCTGACCTGCTCTTGTGCCGAGACAAAAGTGGTTCCTTCTGCACTAGAAGCACGTTACTCGACCGCTCTCTCTTATAGCCTGTTTTCTCTTCAGTCTGGCCCTATTTATCATCTTTTCCTGGAACGTGCTTGTTGCTGTTTCGTGGGGGTTTGGGTGTAGGGGAGCTGGAGGAACATACAGCTGTCAAGCTGCAGGTACTAGAGACTGACACGGAGAATAATGGTATTTTGTGCTGCAGCTTCTGTTTCTTTGATTTCTCATTTCCACTTCCCTCATTAATTGACCCTGGCTATTCCTTGGCACCCGTCCTCCTCGTGATGTGTTTGAAGACAAGATTTAGTGTTAGGTTTTATGCCTGTAAAAAGTCGTCTCGTAATTTTCTTTGCCTTTCAGGCTGCAGTTTATGGTGGAAGTGTTGGCAGTTCATGGGTTTGCGCTGCCATCTTCGCTTTGAGTTTGTTCTCTCCTTTCTACCCAGGCTCATTGCCCTGCTCGGTGCCTGCCGTGGGTTTGCCACTCTAAGCCCCAGTTTAGAAATGAGATGCGTGGTCTCTGTGCCTGATCCCCAGCACCGCGGTGGGGATGTTTCACAGAAAATCTTGGATGCTTTTATTCCCGTGCCGAGTTTCTCTGTAGGGATTAATCTGCTGTGATTTGCCCTAAGGAGCTGGTTTTAAATGTGTGGCGGTGTTATATCTGAAAATAAACTGTAAAGCAGCACATTATCTCAACCTTCTTTTTTTGTGAGTTACAATTAAATACCTGTCAGGTCTATTAGCCTAATAAAAATTCTTGCGTAATCCCTTGTCTTATCAGATAGATTTCTTTTGATTATCATTTTAGCAGACTTTCTGGGCTGGAAATACTCCATACCAGGTGTCTGCATTAAGCTGAAGGTGCGTGCCTGGAAATTTCAGTCAAAGCTGTTTGTTTGCTTTTGAGAGCAAGGATAATGGGGCAGAAAATGCCAGAATGTTGAGAGGGGTTTGGAGCAGCCATTTAAAAATCTGATGGGATCAACCAGAATCATTTTGCTCCAAGGAATAACCATTGCTGTTCCCCTATGGCAGTGCTGGCAAATGTGGCCTTTGGGAAAATGCAATTTATGCAACGCCCATGGAGGATATTATGTCTCTAGCAGTTAGTTTTGAAGTCCCTGTTCTAGATAGTGGGAGAAATGGGCTCAGGATGGGGGATTTTATACATTGTTAAGCTGCAGAGTTGGGGCATTTCTGATGCTTGGAGATTTTGAACAGGTCAGTAGACACTTTGAATGTGAAACCACAGGATGCGATGCTTCTATGTCAGTGCTACTGACTGATCTCAGAAGTTCCAGAACAGAAACCAATTAATCAGTTGAGACACAGGAAGAGAACTGGGATTCATCCTGCTCTGTGTTCGCAGCACGCTCAGGGGAGCGGATACACCCGGGATTGCTCACAGCCAAGTAGGAGATCCCGTTATTGACAATACGCTAATAAAATTGTTGCTCCAGCTTTGTGCAGTTTACAGTTAACATCTCTGTGTGATGGTTTATTTATTTGGCGAGTGAGTTTTATAGTTTAATTACGCAGCAATAATTTACATGCAAGAGAGTTGGCAAGAGAAGAATCTGCTCCTGCCCAACACTGAGAAAACACTGTTTTCCCTGGCTTGAGAGATTGAGTAACTTCTTACATTAATTACATGCATTTTTCCTTTCTTCTGCATGGTTTCTGTACTTCAAGGAGCTTACAAGGTGCACAGTCCTGCAGGTACTTCCAGACGGGTGTTGTGCTGTCACATGGAGGTTCACTGGTACTCTGCAAATTTGTAATAGAAATGGTAGAATCAGGGCTCTTCTTTAAGGATGAGCCTTGATGATGCCCACAGATGTTATTTAGCTTTTTGAAACATGGACATAAATGTGACTGTCACTGAAACATCACGTTTATGTGACAAGACAAAATGTTTTCACAGGACCTTTAATTAGAGTTAATGTGAAATGATTTACAGCTTTATGAAGAGGTGGTTTAGAATATTCAATTGCCTGATCCGCAGTTGCAGGACAGCAGCAGCAGCATTTCCTCTGTGCTGTTTCTATTGCCGTGTGGTCACTTCCCATGAGCTAACCCGTGCCTTACCAAAACTTCCCCAGCTCGAAAAACCAAGAAGAAGATAAAAGGTGTCCAGCAGACGGGTGCAGCGGGAGCGCGGGATGCTTCGGAAACGCCTGGAAACAAGAGCATCGTCCCGGCGTCACTGCCGCAGCTGACCCCAACCCTGGTGTCTCTGCTGGAGGTGATCGAGCCGGAGGTGCTGTACTCGGGCTATGACAGCACGCTGCCCGACTCCAGCTGGCGCATCCTCTCCACTCTCAACATGCTGGGAGGGCGGCAGGTCGTGGCTGCAGTGAAGTGGGCAAAGGCAATACCAGGTAATGCACAAATACCTTTCCCCCCTGTTCTTGGCACTGGTGAGGCTGCACCTCGAATCCTGTGCTCAGCTCTGGGCCCTTCACTACAGGAGAGACATTGAGATGCTGGAGCAGGGCCAGAGAAGGGCACCAGAGCTGGTGCAGGGCCTGGAGCCCAAGTGTGATGGGGAAGGGCTGAGGGACCTGGGGGGTTCAGTGTGGAGAAGAGA
>JAVHNF010022264.1:1537-12141 GCA_034783455.1 Micropsitta finschii | reverse complement strand
TGGCTCTGAGCAACCTGACATAGTGGAAAGTGTCCCTGCCCATGGTGGGGGGTTGGAACTGAGTGAGCTTCAAGGTCCCTTCCAAACCAAACCACTCTGCGATTCTGTGATGTCAGCAGCAAGGTGGAGCTAACAGGACAATTAATAGCCTTTTTCAAGCCTGTGTCAGTGGATCCAGTTTTGGTGCAGGCCCTGACATTACAGTCTTTTGAGCAGCATATGTATTTCAAGGCTTATATTCCTCTACAAGGGCTTTAGGGGGAGCAGCTGACACCTGCCCATGATATTCTTATAGCAGTGGGGTATGACATGGCAAGTGTCTGTGTGATCTGTTAGCACACTTTGAATGTCAGACTTGTCTAAATGCGATTTTGCATCACTTATTTGGATTTGTTTCCTGGTACCTCTTCATGCTCCCTTCTTGCAACACAGATGAAAAGAACACCATAGAAAAATGTTCACCTTGTAAAACACATGTTGCCCTGAGGCAAACTGACACCTCCACCCCACAAAATTATTTCCTAAGTCTGAGCTGTTACTGGCTCCATTAACAAAACTTCTGTCTGAGGAAGATTTGCACTCCTAGTGAAGGTGCAGGGTGTATATGCCTCAGTAAGGATTAGCCAATCAAGAACTATGAGATTTATATTTCATCTGCTTGAGCAACATGCTAATTACTTTAGAGCTGTAAAGTATATTGCAAAACAAATGATAAAAAAGCAGGTCTTGCAGCAAGAAAAAAACACTTCACCAGTGGCAATCCACAAATTAGAGCTGCTAGTAAAGACATTTTAGCAAAGGAACTAGTTGGTACCATACCCAACAGTTAAGATTTGCAGCTATTTGTAAGCACAGCAGTGAGATCATGAAATGCATGCTGTATATTGGTTTACTTTTGAATTATGTCACTGCCCAGTTTTAGTCTACAGATTCTCTATCTGAGAACTATCCATTCTTTAGAGAAAATCTTTCCCTTTAGACTACACTATGTCACTGGAGAGTTGCCTTAGTGACTGACCAGAAAACACAGAACCCAGGAAAGACATCCCCTTTTCTACACCCATCCACAGTACCTTATAGCAGTTATATTTAGACTTCCTGAAAATATAAGATAGTCTTAAATGATGTAGAGCTATACAGGTAAATGCTGAAAGTTGCTTCTGGCTGCCTTCTCCCAGCAGTTGAGGAGGGGTTGTGTATGGAGTTTTTTCTGCACTACTCTGATCTTAAGGCATGTTCTGAAGGTCCAGTCACAAAGCTAGAATCATTCCAAGGCTTCTTGTTGACCAAGCTGAGGAGGCTGGTGCCTTTGAGAAGAAGGGATCAGCCAAGCTGGAAGAAGCAGAAATTCCGCAGATGACTGCTGATTACCTGAAATTGCTGCTTGTTTATTGTGTGTTTACTCATTGATAGGAGAACTTTTATCCATCACGAGTGAAGGGGTAATTCTAATTTTAACAGCTAAACAGTGGCAGTTTGTAACTGAGGAATGAGCTGGTACTGAGCGCAAGGTGGCCCAACTGCAACAGGGGGTTAAACTGGCTGGAAGCAGGAATGCCAGAGACTTGACTCCTTGCAAGGGAGTGAGGTTTCCCTAGGTGATAAGAAACAGCCACAGCTTTGTTTTATAGACATCCTGGAATGGGAACACTCAGAGTATCAAACTCAGGTGCCACCTTTGGGCAGCAGAGCTGGGCTGAGGGATGGACCCACAGCAGGGCTGATGTGCCCCATGCTGACCCGCTTGTTTCCAGGGAGGTGAGTGAGGTGGTGATTTCACACACCAGCACAGGCACAGAAGTTATGCTGCCAGAGATTAGCATGCAGAAATGGGAAGCTGGGGCACGGAGTGAGGTTCTTTCGACAGCAGCATGGTCTTCAGTCTCCCAAGCTAGCCATGAAACTTCAGATGGCTCAAGAAGCGAGTGTATTGATTGTCTTGCAGCATCTGGTTGAAACAGAAAGGAACTGAGGCCTTAGACATTAAGTCCCCTGTTCTGTCTTTACCAACTGACTTACCAGTCTGTCTCCTTTCTGAAACAATATCCTAAAATGTAAGAAATTGTTTTATTGGGTCCTTGCTTTATCTTACTATCAGTATCAAATCTTGTGGCAGTCATGTCTGCTGGCAGCAAAGGGCCAGGTGATCTTACCTTACAGAAAAAAATACAATTTAATAAAAAATAAAGCTACCTTTCCACCTTTCCTTTTATTCTTATTACCAGCTTCCTAGTACGTCTTTTCTCTCAACAGAAGGTATACTCCAGTAGAGCTTGAGTCACTGTTTACATTCTGGAGCTCTGTAACACAATGCGCAGTAGTTACTGATCTTTGTCAAAACCTGTGTCCTCAGTTTACCTGCCAAGTATCAATCTTGGGAAAGAACTGTTACTCCACTAAAAACTTTATCTGGAACGCTTCTACCATCCTAAAGACACTTTGCTTGCCAGTAACCTACAATGGGTCTCCACTGCAGCAAACCAAGGGGGGACATATCTTTTGTTTTTAGCTTGCTGAACTCTGTGCTTTCCTTCTTGTTACAGTTCCTAAGCACAAGCATGGTACCTTTGACAACTGTTGTTACCTTCACTGACATGACAGAATGGCCAGAACCTCCAAGAGGCCAGCCCCAAGTACACTGGAAACTCCCATTTGACATCTTTTTCCCATTTAAGGTGGCAATGAATTTGGAAAGTAGTTACAGAGATGATCTGGCTGGCTATTTTTTCTTGATTCTAATAATCTGTAGTATTCTCTGCTGTTGAAAAGTCATATAGCTGGGTCCTGTACTTGAAGTTTGGTAAGTGAATTTATACATTCAGAATATGATCTAGATCAGACTTTTCTCCTCGGATTCTTACGTTGTGCCTATGACATCTATGTGCCTTCTGCTCTTGGATGAAGCTACGTGACTAGTTTCTGTCTTGCGTACTCTCACGCCCCTATTCTCTGTATGCACCATCTGCAAACCTTACTGCAGTGAAACACTTGAGAGATGGAGGGATCGAGAGATGTTGCATTGATGAAGAACAAGGAGGAAGATGTTGAAATGAGTATTTCATGTTCTCAGAACACAAGAGTGCTTTCTAAAAAAAGGAATCTGGAGAAAGGAGCAAAGTTCAATGCAAGCATTTTGGCACTGCATTCATTCATCCTCCTGTTGGAGAAGCATGTGATTCTTCTACATGAAACTGAACATTTAGAATTCAGGAGTCCTCCCAAGCAGACTGAAGTATTATTTTATGGGTAGACATGTCTATTGGTGACCTTTTACCTGTCCTTGTTACATGACAACCATTCCTGACAGTTTTTTACTGTTTTGCCTTTTCAATTGACATTTTTGCTTTAATCAATGTTCACATTAGCAATAGTGTTACACAAAGCATTTCTGTGGGGTGGTCAGATCGTTGTCATGCTGGAAATGAACAGCAGTGAGTGTTTACGTTCTTGCTGTCTGAAAGGGTCACACTTCTGACTTTCGTCATAGATTACAACCCCCCACCTCCCCCTAGCAAACAGAAATAGGGAGAATGAATTTCTGAAATGAAGTATGCTGAGATCATTCTCCCGTGCTATAATGTAAAATGTACATAAAATGCAAATAAAAGCTAAAGAAGGCATCTTCAAAATGTCTATAAGCTCCTTAATATGCTGCCACTTTCTTCAGGCACTGTGTACATGATCCACTGTTACATTTGTTTGCCAAGTTATAGCCACTGTTTTACCACCATAGGGTTTGTAGGAAAGGAGAGGTGCCCCACGAACAGTGCTTCCAACACCTGCCTTCCACATCTTCCCTGTGTGCCACTCTATGTCCGCGTGCCTTAAGAAACAGTTACCACGAGAACACATAAACGTGATCCTGCTTCCTCACAAGATCGCTTAACCTTGTCAGCGCCTCACATCGGCGGCACCTCAGCCTTGTCCTAGAAAGCGGTATTTTCCTACAGCGCCGCTATATGCCCACCGGAGCTAGAGCAAAACACCGGTCCTGCGGCGAGGAGCCGTTACCGCCGCCCGGCACCGGGGGTCCGTCCTCATCCTCGGCTTCCCCACGGCCCCGAGCCGCGGCGGGAGGCGCGAGGAGCGCGCACCGCCTGTACTGGGAAAAAGCGCCGTTAATCCACGAGGAACCGCTCGAGCCTCGCTCCAGCAAAGCGAGCACGACGAACGGCACAGGCGGGGCACAGGCGGGGCGCAGCGTCCCTTCACGCGCCCGCGCGCTGCCCCCCGCCGTGTGCTGCTCCCCACTCGCGGCCGCTGCTCGGCCACGCGATAAACGATCTCCGTGCTCCGCCCAACACCACCGCGGGAAAACCGGCGCCCCGCGCCCCCACGTCGCGCCGTTGAGCCGGACCGCGTCTTCTGATGCCGCCACTGTACGGGCCGAGCCTCAGGACCCTCACTCGCCCGAGCACCCCTCCCCAGCCGGAACAACACAGCCCCCACGGAGGAGATCGGGCGCCGCCGCACGTGTGTCCCGGGGGCGGGCCGGAAGCGACGCAGCGGGCTGAGGTGGCCGCGGTTGGAACGGCTGCGCCGGGAGGGTGAGTGTCATGTGCGCGCGCTGGCGTCCCTTTCCGGGTTGAGGTGGCAGCGCTGCGGGACGGGGGTCGCGAGCTACGGTAGGGGTGCGGCCTGGTTGCGGCCTAGGGTCATGGCGAGGGCCGGTCCTGCTGCCGGCGGAGCTTGTAGTGGCGCCTGCGCTCGCCCGTGAGTAGCTACCGGTTCCCCGCTTGTGGCTGGAGGATCGGGCTCCGTACTGCTTGCAGCAGAGGGATGAGGGCTTGGGGTGTGGGAAGCGAGCTACGCCGTAACACCTACGGGCAGTCGGTGCAGCGCTGCCTGCTGCGGGACGCTCCCTGCGCTACTGGTCCTCGCCAGCTTCCCAGAGCCTCTTAGGCTTTGGTTCAGATCTTGGCGGCCGCATAGCTTTGCTACTGAGTGGAGATACTGGCAGAGTGGAGTTGCGATTTGGGCCCCTGCAAGCACTAGACTGATTGATAAGAGCTGTGTTGGCCTCATTATTCTTCGTGTTGCCTCTCTTGAGGTTTCCTTTTTCTTGCTCATCTCCTGTGTCTACTCACAGGATTTCTCTATATCCAAAGAAAATACTCAAACCCTCCTGACACTTGCGTGGCACATAAAAGCAATTACCTGGGTCGTGACCTGACTCTTGGTGATAAGCTGGTGTTGTTCACTGTTTCTTCACTGGAAATGTAACACAGGCAGATAAGAGGGTTTTTTTAAGAAACTTGATAGCTCCCTGAAAGAAGTAATAAAACTGTAGATAAAGGAGACTTACCAAGCAAAGCTTAAACAGTTTTCCAAAAGCCTTTGGCAAGTCTCTGAACTATGAAATCAAGAGCAGTTTTAATTTCTTAAAAGTAACTAAAATGCTCACGCAAATGCTTATGGCTGTGCTGACAGTGATGGATGCTTAGAAATGTTTACTGTCCTCAAACTTGATGACACTGAGAGGCAACTTATTAAGTGTTAATGTAATAGGATTTTTTCTTCTCTGTGTTAAAATATTTATATTTAGCCACTTTAGAAAGTGTTACCTTTTCTGTGTTTGCATCAGTAATTTTTGTTAAGTGCTTTACTGATTTATTTGTTTGCTGTACCACCTTCCCCCTCTAAACTGCTCTTTGCCAGTTGTTATAAGAAGTGTATTCAGTGGCAGAGTGAGCACCTTTCAGTTTACCCTCAGCAATGTCTCAGCTGCTCTTGTTGCACATTTTATTAGTAAGAATATGAATGCAATGCTTTTTTTATGTTTTTCTGTAGCATCCGGGGAAGGAAACATCTGAGAGTCACTGTGGATGATACTCTGAAAAGTCACCTCAAGGTGTAGTGAAAGCCAAAAAGCAAATAGAATGGCAGAAATTATCAGGTAAGGAATGAAGTGCAGATTAAAAGACCATATCATGTAACTATATGAACCCTTGCTTTGTCCAAACTTGAGTATTCTGTGCAGTTCTGAACTCTCTATTGAGTAATACCATGAACTCTGTTTAGGATAATTGGGCAGGTGGAGGAAGAGCAATGCAAATTATTGTACATATGAAATAGCCTTGATACAAGAACAGCAAGAGCATCCTATACTGATTTAGTAATGGTAGTGCAGACTAAGGAGTTGCTGTGGTTCTCTCTTGCTGGTGGCAGTACTCATGCGATTGTATAGACAGGTGGGTCAGTTGGTCTATGACGAGAATATTAGCATGATCACTGGCAATATTGGTAAAAGGCTGGTTTTTGAAGGGGAGGGAGAACTGCAGCTTTGAGCAGGAGAGGTGCCAAAACTGGCACACTTCTGGTGCTAGGACAGCAGAAGGAAGAATGAGAGGATGGGTGCAGTTTAAGTCTGTAAAATCATGATTGGTGTGAAAAAGGTGAATAGCCCCAGAGCTACACAAAGCTGGAGACCAGGAGAATACTCAGGTAGTTTTAAGTGCTTGGTTGTCCTGCCTGTGTATTTTATCTGGGTATCTGACAGACTGCTCTTCTGCTATTGTGTTTTATTTTAATTTTCCCTATTAGGATTTGGGTGTTAGCTTAACCTTTGTAGAAACTAAATGCCATCTTGTTTCTCTCCAACCCCAAAAGAAGCACATTGTGAGGGCAGAGAACAACAACAAAAAAAAAAATAAATGGAAAAGTTAGATAAAGGCAAATGGCTTAAAAATAAGGAACTGGAGGGACTGCTGAGCTGAGCATGCAGGGTTCACTTCAGGTTGAGATACTGATGAATATTGCTTTGAGAGGTGCTGTTCTTGTGGAAATAATAGGACAGGGGCTTAGACATAAATCCTACAGCTGGTGAGTATTTTCTAGTTTTCCTTAGGAAGTTGTGTATAGCTGACTTAACTGTTGCCAAAAGGCAGTTGTTGAAGAGGTTCCACAATGGGGGTTTGCATATGGATGGTATGAATATAAAGAAAATTAGGCTGAAAAAATGCAACTAAAATTTCTATAAGAGGTTCTGGAAAAAAGGCCAGGGTACTAAATGTAGTAGTCAGTCTTTCTCCTGAAACATTAAACAAAAGTGCTGACTTCAGTCTACATTTTTCAGACTTTTCTTTCTACCCTTGCATTTCCCTTTCTACAGTTTCTCCTGGATACGAACATGTGTCAAGGTACCTGATTTGCATCTTGTTGCTTAGTGACATTATTGTCACTATACTAACCATAGCTATTAGAAATGATTATTCAGTCATGACTGCTTTTCCTGAATGATCTTTGGCACTTGTACAGTGTTCATTTGGGGGCTGTAGGAAAACTGGAGCAAAACTGGGATACCAGTTCTATGATCTTTATCCTTAACGGCTGGTGGAACTGGATGTTTTGCTGCTCAGTGCTGAAAACAGGTGGTAGAAGAAAGTAGGCAGATTTGATTGACACAAGAGTAGAGAGATGATGTTAGGAATAAGGAAATGCTTGAAAGATGCTAAGTAACCCTATCTTGAGGTTTCCTAGTGAGGACTAGTGCTTGTTTAAACGGATTTGTGTCCCTGTGCTCCTCACTTAGTAATCTTGACTAAAGCAGCTACTCCGTGTGCTTTTTATTTTATTATTTGTTTTAATTAGGTGTGTGTGGGGAAATCTTTGCACAGAGATAAACCTGTGTTTGTTGCAGTTGTGTCTAGGACTGAAGGTGGGCTGTAGTATGTCTGCCTGCACAAACTGTTAATGCCATCAGGATGGTCCCATGCTTCTTCTTGAAGATGGAACTCTCTTTAAGATTACTCAAGGTGTTCACTGCCATTAACTATCTGAAACCATAGTTTTCCATTGCTCACTTCCTACAAGACTTGCTGTACACTGAAGTAAATAACTGATGATCAGGTAGGAACTTTAGGATCCCTTACCACTAACAAGCATCCTTCCATAAAACTACTAGTTTCATGTGGCAAATGAAAGTACCAATTTAGTTTCTGTTTGTTTTCTCTTACCAATTCTTCCTCTGTTTCAGTGCCTGAAAAAAAGAAAAGGAGCTCCTCAGCATCTGCAGGGATACAGGAGAACCTGTTGCTTTTTATTTGGAAGTACGTTCAAAGAAATTGCATGTGCTAAAAATTGGCCAGGTGAGCCTAAAATGAGGGCAGTGCCGTTTTTTGTTATCTATGGCAAAAAAAATAACCAAACGAGCAAACAAACAAACAAACAAAAAAAAACCCACACCAAAAAAAAATGAAGGCTTGGCTTAATGTAAAAAATCAGCTGCTGTGATTGTGAGTGACCAACATTCTGGTGTTGGAGTTGTCTTTATTCTGCAATTATATACACCAGGTTTATCTTTGCTAATAATTGGAGTGGGAGGAGGGGAGAGCAGGGTTTATGTGCACTATGATAATGAAAAAAAATCCACTCCTAGCAAGTGGAAATCTCTAGATAGTCTTTTAACAAAGTGATGACCTTATTTATTTTGGGTGGTTGTTTTGGGGGTGTTTCGTTTTCCTTTGTGTGGAGATAGTGATAATTGTGAGTTGGGTCTTCTGTTAATTCTTGAGACGCTTAAGGTTTTTGCAAGTGTCTTTAACTCTATCCCCAGCACATGAATATTGTTCAGTTTTCACAGCTTCCATGGTTGTGAGGACTGCTCATGGAAAAGGACCTGGAGATGTGGATTGACGAATCTGAGCATGAGCCAGCTTTTTACCAGATAGCCAAGAAGGCCAGTGGCATCCTGGCTTGTGTGACAAATAGTGTGGCCAGCAGGACCAGTGCAGTGATCACCCCCCTGTACTGGACAGTGGTGAGGCTGCACCTCGAATCCTGTGTTCAGTTCTGGGTCCCTCACTACAAGAGAGACATTGAGGTGCTGGAGCAGGTCCAGAGAGGGACAGCAAAGCTGGTGCAGGGCCTGGAGCACAAGTGTGATGAGAAAGGGCTGAGGGACCTGTGGGGGGTATAGTGTGAAGAAGAGAAGGCTCAGGAAGCACCTTATCACTCTCTACAACTATACCTGACAAAAGGATGGAGAGAAGTATGGGTCCCTCTTCTCCTGAGTAACAAGTGATAGGCCAAGAGGAAGTAGCCTGAAGCTGTGCCAGCAAGGTAGAGACTTCATATTAGGAAAACTGTCTTTACTGAAAGGGTGATCAGGTATTGGAGCAGGCTGCCCAGGACAATGGAGGAGTCATCCCTCCCACCACACCCACAGCGGTGGAGGGGTTTAAAAGATACGTAGATGTGGCACTTCAGGACATGGTTTAGTGGTGGATTTGGTCGTGGTAGACTTATGGTAGGACTTAATGATCTTAAAGGTCTTTTTCCAACCTAAATGTTTAATTCTTAATTTAAAAATTAATGTAAATGAGATACGGGAGATAAGTGAAGAGCAAAGCCAGTACTCTTGGCCCTTATGGAGGGATTTGGGCTGCAGAGAAAACAAAGAAGATAAAGGGTTTGAAGAAGTGAAGCCACTATTAAAAGTTTCGCTGCAGATTGCTATCATCTACTGTCTGCAGCACAGGGAGAATCCAGGTCAAGGGAAGCTGGATGTGGAAGATGGCTAGGCAGCCTGAGCTGAGGGAAGGGCTGTCTGGACTAGTCTGGGACTAGACAGAAAACAGTTGTTAATGCTGTAATTGGTAAAGCCCTGGATTTTGTGCTGCAACGTGGAGTAGAATTACATCATCCGCTGGGACAGCAGGCAGGAAGGTGTGCGTGCTGGTGGGAGGAATGAGGCTGGAGGCACTGGGGTTACGTCAGCTGGTGGCTGGCTTTCAGGCTGTGCTTGCAGCGCTGATGTGGCATCTGCTGGGAGAGGCTGGGGCTGGCGCGGCCACCTCTGCTTCCCGTGCTCCCTGCAGCTGCTGCTTCTCTTGGACATCCGAGTTGCAGCTCCAGCAGGAGGGGTCAGGTATGGGAATTCTGCTGAATCTACGTGCTCTGCCAAGGCGTGACACCTGCAGGCGTCACTGTTACGTGTGCAACGTTTGTCTGCCATTGCTTTTAGTTAAGCTGAACTTCCTGTCTGTGGTCGAGTGGTGCTGCTGTCTCTTAGTGTGAATCGTGCCCTTCCTCAGCTCACCCTTTCCAGGGCAAGAGGTCCTGGTGCTGTCTCTAGTGCTGCTGCTGTGCACCCTGCTGGTGCTGCTTAACTTACACACAAGGTATAACAGAATGGAGCGATACTGAGCTTCTGCAGATGCTCTCTATTGAGATACCAGATTGAAAGTGATACTTAGAACCATTTTAACAGGCCAGTGACAGGGTTTTATTCTGCTGCACAAGGCAATGCCAAGAATCACAGGCTGCCATGACCAGTCTGCCCTGCTGATTCTTGGTGGAAAGGAATGGTGTGGTGCATGTTGCTTTGAATTCCCTGTTCTCTGTGTGAATAACTTGTATAGAACCTGGGCAACGCTATGTGTGAACTGTTCAGAAGACAATTTATTTGAAGCTTTTCTTTATTTTAGTAAGTTCTGAACTGGCTTCCTGATGGGAAGGTTTCTTGTTTCTGAGTTTGGACCAAGAGCCGCAGATTTAAATTTTCTCACAAAAGTTTTAATTGGTAACATAGCTGTTTAAATTAGAAAAAAAAAAAAAACAAACACGCCCCCCCAAAAAAAAACCAAAAAAAAAAAAAAAAAAAA
>JAVHNF010022259.1:14746-27468 GCA_034783455.1 Micropsitta finschii | reverse complement strand
ATTAGGTGATTTAACTGATGATAGATTTTATGCTTCATATGAAGCAAGTCTGAACAAATTTTACAGTACATAACGCTAGGGAAAAGACAACACTCTCCTATGTTAAAAATGATACTTCAGAAGTCCTGAAGTACAGCTGCACTTTTACTGCAGCACTGGCATTGGTTCCAGGGGGATCTCTGGACCTCAGCAGAAATAAATCCATCTACTGCCATTGAAGTTAGGCTGTAAATGTGAATTTGTAAGCTGACATGTTACTACTTCCTCAAACCAGTGCTTCTCTGTGGATTGCATTTTTATCTGCTGATAGTTGACACATCATCAGGAGCATGGAATGTGAGAAATCACACATCACCTATATAAAATATCCAGTCATGTATTTATACAAAGTATGAAAATCAGTGTGACTTATTTTTTTATTTGGGAAAACTGAAAAAAAAATAAAAATAAAATCGCTCTGCAGTGAAGTCAAAATCATATGTTGAACACATGCATATTCAAACCCTGTAAAGCTGCAACGAAGGATGGTACTGCTAACAAGTTCTCTTTTTAGCAATTTCTTCATAAAGACAGCTTTAAGCATGAGAACTGTGTGTGATTTGCTTGGCTCCAGCAACTGATTATATTGAGTGTAAAGGAACTGCATGACATCTTCATTTAAATATTTAAACTCTTTGAAAAAGTTGGATTCTGTGGCAAGATAGCCTGATTTCCTGACTGTGGGGATGCTGCACAAGAAGCTGCACAAGCAGACCTGAACGAAAGCACAAACATCCTGACCCTCATCAGCTGCAAACCATAGGAGTCAAGAGGAATCCAAGTCAAAACACCGAGATAATCTCCAAGAACTGTAGATATTGAAACAAAGAAGTTACTTGAGACAAAGATGTAATGTTGTATCCAGGACTTTCCCAGGAGCTAATAAAAGTTTCCAATATTGACTGTGGAGACAAAACAATGTGTGTTCAAGGAAAATGGAAGGTAATAAAGTAGCAGAAAGTGGTAACAAAAAAATGTGCTTATACCTCTGGGTACAAATAAGTTGTTCAAGCAAAGGCGTGTGGACAATAATGTGATTGGTTGAAAAGGCACATGATCAGTAATGTCATTGGCTGGGAAAAGTGTATGATGTTGCAAAAAGTACTGAAAAGGAACTAACCGATACTAACAATTACTAACCGCTTGGCAAAGGACTGTAAAAGCCTGTAAGCTCTCTCAATAAACTATTTCGGTTGCACCACAACTGGAGTCCATACCTCCATTGCCACATCTGACTTTTAATCTCTTTTCTCGATATCTCCTTTGTCACATAAACCTATATGCTTCAAATGGTGCATTCTTATCTAGTTGATTATGAACAACCTTACTTTCCAAATAAGCATGTCCATACCTTGTTAAGAACATGAGTGTTAGCTGCAAACTCAGCAATTACTGACTATAAACTGGTTTAGGCAGAAGATACATAAGTGAAAGACAGCAGTGATATTCATGTCAGTTCCCAGCAATAATACATGTATTATTGTTTAACCAGAATTGTTTATCTGGCCTCACTCTAAATTTGGAATAATTTCATCAAAGAAAACTATGCTGGTGTTACGCTGTTGTAACAGGACAGAGTTTGATCCTATTAAGCTGTCAAACATAGTAAAGAAAAAAGTGTGTCTAGTGTTAAGCTCCTAAATCCACATTTGAAGTGCATTATACTAAGGACAGATTTAAGAAAGGAATCACTGTCTCTAGTGGTTTTATCAGCAATTTAATCACTAGTCTCATTTATTGATATAATTTACTTCCTTCTAGCTCCTTTTCCCAGCCTCCTTGTGATGTACTTACAAAAGCCGTCTCACTCCCCAGTTGCCTGCTACAAACTTTCTGGGTTTTCCTATTCCTAATCTTCCCCTTCATGAACAAGGCAGGTTCTTCCCCTTCTCTATTTGCAGTAAAATTTTCTTTGAGCTGTTCCTGGTGACCCTGCACTGGCTACATCTTGTTTCTGCATTCTTCTTTTTACAGCGGCAGTGCAGCATGATATTATTGTGTGCCTTAATTATGGTGTGGTTTAGGATGCTTATCAAAGAAAAAAACAGTTCATATTTTTATTCTTAGAGCACCTAATATATATTTAGTTTGGGCAAAAGGGCTTTAGAAAGCTCTCATTAAAACATGGAATCCTTTATATGCTTTTACTTTTTGTTATTTTTAGCTATTCTTTAAAGGCAGTTTTATAAGAAAGTGGGGCATTTGGCATGCAGCCAATTAGCTGAAGTTTTAGAAATGGCCAGGTCCTAAAGACCCTGGTATTTACATATTTAATTTTCTTGGTTTAATTTAAAAGGAAAAGGTTGGGTCCTTCAGAAAAGAATTTTGCATTCTGCATAGGCTGTTTGATAATTAACCACAAGTGGTGAATTGGCACCAGCTAATATATATAATTACATATGTTAATAGGATGGTTTCTCAACTCATGCTTAACATAGAATCACAGAATCATAGAATGGTTTGGGTTGGAAGGGACCTTAAAGCTCATCTAGTTTCAACCCCCCCTTGCACAGGCAGGGACACCTTCCATTAGACCAGGTTTTTTCAAACCCCATCAAACCTGGCCTTGAACACTGCCAGGGATGGGGTAGCCACAGCTTCTCTGGGCAACCTGTGCCAGTGCCTCACCACCTTCACAGTGAAGAACTTCTTCCTTATATCTAATCTATGTTTATTCTCTTTCTGTTTAAAGCCATTACTCTCTCCAGTCTTACTGTAGACCCCTTTTATAGGTACTAAAAGGCTGCTATGTATTTCTGAAGTGAGCATTGAAACCAGACGAGTCTTGTTCATGTATTTATGTGAGAAGCTAGGCCAATTTTTGCCTTTGAACACAGCCTGATTTGTAGAGAGAGTGCTGTACCTTTGCGGTAGGAGTACTCCAGGGAAATCTTCTCATGGTTCTAAATTTTGCAGTGTTTTTTTGTCCTTGGTTGTGTATGTGTGCCTGTGAGTGGATACATGCAGGTAATTTATCCCTTTGTATTGCTCTCGGTGCATACTGCTAGTTAAGCTGCTGTAGCCATGCTATTAAGCCATTGCTTACGCATGACTGTAGCTGTGCCTTCTGTTTTACCCACTCCCTTTGGAGACAGAGAACATCTGGGGAGGTGAGGCAGCACCAGCCTCTTTTCTATGTACTGTAAATCTTAAAAAATTAAAAAATCTACATAGTCCAAGATAGACCTGTTCTTTTTTTCTTAATTTATATGCAAGGCTTATCTTACATTTAAAAGTTGACTTTTAAATAAATTTTCTTTAAAAAACACCAATTAATGTGAAAATTTTGATTAAAAGCAATAAAAAAAATATTTTAGCTGAAATGCCATGGCCAGCTGCCTACAGATAAACCCTCTTACAGAAGCCATGGAAGAAGCAGGGTTTATTAACTACCCCCAGTTCTTTATATGAACATCAAACTAAGGCACCAGTTGACCTTTAGTAGTGTAAGAAGTGAAAAGGTTCCTCTGTAACAGTTAGTCTGTTGAATGCCAGCCAAGTTTTCCTGTGTTTGTAATGCTGGGACTTTTCTCAAAATTCCATGGTGACATTACCCTTTTTAAAGAAATCGAGGGTGTCCTGTTTGGCACTCTTTAGGAAGCCACCCTTTTAAGGAGAAACCCACTGTATGAATTTATCAGATTAAGTCAATGACAGCCAGTTATGTCTGGGTATGATCCGTGAACTCTGCAAAGTCACTAGCTGTAGGCATCAAGGACTCTGAAAAATGTGTGGTCCATCTGTGTGCACCTGCACACAGCTTTCCAATTCAGGTGTACATGTTTAAATAAGTGAAGTCTCAGAACCTGTGTGCTCCACAGCACCTCACATAGCATGATACTGAACTTTTCTCATGCAGTGGAAGCTGTCTATGCTCATACTGAAGTAGATCCATTCACTTCTGGCACAAAGCGGTTATAATTCAGACAAATCATATATTTCTGTGAATGCAGACAAAAATTATGAACCTGAATAGTGTATATACATTTACAGGTTATGCTACAGTTGCCATGGAAATAAAACCCCACAGGTTTGAATGTTGTGTTACAGATCCTTGCCTACCAATTCAAAACTAATGCCAACTCCCATCTCACCAGAGTTTGTGTGGAGGCAGAGCAGGCTGTCCCTGCCAAAAAAGCCAACCCAAGTCTGCTCGGCTCCAGCTGCCACTGGTTGGTTAAAGCCTGACCTTGGAACTAATCGTAGCTGGTATAAGACCCAGCAGCTCTGAGGCAGTCCAGTCCCCTTGTGTCCTGGCCTGATGCTATCACCTGCTGTAATTTTTATAACAATAGCTTGTAATTATAAAACCAACCAAATAAATAATGGTGTATGTTAGGTTAAGCCAAGTACTGAATAATGTTGTGATTCAGTGAAATGGACAATCACTCAACACATTCCTCATCTTTCTTAGAAGACTCTCTTGGAAAATGTATTTGCAACACCATGGTCTCACAAGGCACCTCCAAGGGAGCAGCAATTCCCGTGTGCTACGCAGCTCCGGCACTCCAGGCAGCTTATGTATGCCTGAACTGCGGCAGCTTTTCTTTAATTCACCGATTCCTTTGCAAGACGTTTAAACTAAACTCCAGCCTGGCCGAAGAACTCTGGTTTTTAACACCGCATAGTGTATGGAAGCCCACAGAACGCGAAAGGTGCCTCCTCTCCATTGCGGGTTGGGCCGCTGCGTCGCAGTGCAGGGCAAGCCAGGGCAGGGATCCCTCTCCCGGAAGCCGCTCGGTCCTGCCGGCGTCGTCCGCGGGTCGCTTGGGTGTCCTCCTCGGGAGGAGGGGCCGGGCCCGGCCCGGCGGAGGGCGGCAGCGGGCCGCAGGAAGCGCAGCTTGCGGGAGGCTGGGCCGGGCCGGGGCCGGGCCACCCCGCTCCGCCTCGGCGTCCCCACAAGGGATGCGGCGGCGCTCGCCATGAGCTGGCTGTCCGGCTCCCGCGGTGTGGTTCTCACCGCCTACCACCCCAGCGGCGGCGACGGCGGCGACCGCCCTGGCGGGTGAGTGCGGGAGGCAGATGAGCTCGGTGCCGCGGGCCGTGCTGCGGAGGAGGAGCGGAGCCGGCTCAGCGGCAGGGAGAAGGTGCTTTCTCCAGCCCCCGGGGGCTGGTAGGGTTTCTTCGCTTCTGCACGGTGTGCCGCGTCCGCCCGCACAGTTTTCCCTTTTTTTTTTTCACCCCTTTCTCCAGTAACCTTCGCACGCCGTGTAAACAGAGGGTGTTTTGCTAGGCTGCGGAGAGTCTGCAAACAGGAGACGCCGGCGGTTGTCAAGGTGTTTGTAGCTGGAAGCAAGCCCGTGGCCGCCCGGGTGCGTTGTAGGTGTGAAACCCGAGCTGTTGCTGGGCGGTGGAGCGTCCAGGGTTAGCAGGGTGCAGCGGTGGGTGCTGTCCCGCGGCTCCGGGAGTAGCTGGACCCCAGAGGCTCTGGGGTCAGGTTGGTTGCAGGAGGCAGTGCAGTTTCCTATAACCTCTTTGTGTTTTACTCTTTTTTACTTTGCCTTATTAATAATTTTTTAAAATATGATAAGTGGAAGGAAGGTGGAGGTAAGGATACTTTTTAAAGCATTTGTCATTGTGCTTAAAAGGTGAAATTAATAATGGGCAAAGAAGCCAACTTCGCTTGTATGAATGCTGGGGGCCTCCTAGTGCCTGGCAGTGTGTTTAATACAGGCAGAAGCCCCGGTGGCTTTACCCTACAATGACCAGCCTACTGTGCGGGAAGGAGAGTTTTGTCTTTATGGCACTTTTGGTCTTGCCTCATCCTTAATGAAACTGTCAACAAAGGTTCCATTGATAATTACTAATGCTCAGAAGCCAGCTGAAACTGGAAAGGTATTGAAACTGGCACACTGTTTCCATGTGTCTGTAGGAAAGGAGTGTGTGGTCAAAGAGATTATAATCTGGTTAAAAGATAAAGGGAAGTACAGTGTGTCACCCTGGACAAAGATAACTGATGCACCATGATATGTCACACCAGGAGTCCAGGGCAAAGGCGAGAAATGAACTGAGAAATACAGCCTGCCCAGTGCTTGAACCACAAAGCCGTGCCTCTCTTTTTACTGAGGTACTTCCTTCTCCGTAACTAATGTTGCTTACCGACCCTGCTCTATTAAGTCCTGATATCAGCTACATATGTAAGGGATCTAGTTGTTTACTTTTGAATGCAAAATATATGCATTTTTGCAGGAAAACACAAAATCCATTACCTTTTCTATTATTGTTTTTGGAGTTTTTACCTCTCATATCTCTCCTCAGACTTTCTATGGAAGGAGATAAAAACCTTGCTTTTTTATCCCTGCTCCTTGGGATGAATTCTGAATAAGGATCTGTGTATCTGTAGACTGTTCTGATCAGTTCTGCCCTTTGAATGCAAGGCTGCCTGGATACATGCCTCTAAGCTGCAGTTACTCTTAGCCCCCAGAGGCCCTGGATGCATGAGCACAGTCCTGAGGGCCCCTCTGTGTCCTAGAAACTTGTCTCATGCATTGTTAGGAGTAGTGATCTCATCCGGTTCCTGCTTCTCCACAGCCACTTCTGGGGAAGACTGGGTAAACTTGAGACATTGCCATGCAAGTAATGGTGATCCTTCAAGAATTGTTCTGATGTGGAATTAAGGGAGTGTGGGGAGAAATAAATGTGCAAAGCAGCCTCGTTTCCTGAATTGTATCAATTAATTGTGCAGAACAGGGGATTCCCACAGTTAGTTTCCCTGAGTTCCAACCCTGGCAGTGTTACATCTTTCCAGACCATGTACATTTGCCATTTAACTCATGAAACTAAGACCTGAAAGGACACCTCTCTGCCTTTCTACTGTGTCACTCTAAATTTTGACCTAAGCCCTATCTCTCCCGTTTTCATTAATGAGGATCCTCAACTCCATGGTTCTGATTTATCTGCTCCTTCCTGCCCTGGATCCCTAGTGTTCTTCCACTTAAGAAGTGAGAGAAGTTAGGAATGTCATTTTCATGGGAGCAGGGAGGGAGGGAAATGACCAGTTGTTATTGTTTTGCCTGTTTAAAACAAGCAAACAAAATTTTTCGGAAACTGTAACATTTCTGTGGGATTATTTTTTCCATTTTTCTGACTTCTGTCCTTTATCAACATTCCCAACATGTGCAGAGCTGTGTGATAATTGTATCAATAGGGAGAAATAAGTTCCTCTGTTACGCTCTGCACATTGTGTATCATTTCTGTGCTCCAGATGCTGCATTTTATTACTGGTGTGAAACAGCTTTTTTTTTCTTTCTTTTTTTTTTTTCCTTTTAGAAAATGACAAAATAAGAGCAACTCTCAGTATCTAGGTCAGCATTAGCATCCCTCTGCTAAACTGAAAACTGTGTCATTTTAATGGGGATCAGAATGTTAGGAGGCCAGCGTAATCCACTGCCAGCTGTAATAAAGCAGCCCTTTTGTGAAAGATTAGTAAAGAAACTATGCCGATTTTTTTTTTTTTCATAGGCATTCACAATAGTGCATGTTAGAGATGCTTTGTCTTTGGAGGGTTAGGGAAGCAGGGCACTGTACATCCTGGAAAAAGCGATACATTGGCTGTGCTCCAAACCAAGTGGCATCCTATGGAAGGGCTGTACTTCCTAACCATTCATTTTTTCCTTCAGGCATATGAAAAGTAATTCATAAGACTTAGAGTTCTTGTGATTGTTGACTGACTTTTCTATTCTTTTTTGGTCCTTTAAAGGCACAATGAGCCTGTGAAATACTTCCTGTAGGAAAGGCTTACCTTACCATTGGTTCACTAGGGTACAATCTAGAATGGCCTTGGTGTGATTACTTCCAAGTTTGACAATATAAGAATATTTCCTTGACAGTGGCAATGCACAGAATAGCATCAGAGCTGTTATCTTGTCCATATTTTACATTTTACATGTTTTACATATTTATCTTTGCCATATTTTACTTTAAAGTAATGCTTAAAAGAATATCTTCATATAGTGTAGAGAATGACTGTGGGTGACTTCTGTGGTATACCTAAGTATTTATCTAAGAACTTCCTTAGAGAAATCAAAGGCAGATTACCCAGTGTCATATTCAGTTTTAACAGCTCTTTTCCATGTTTCTTCAATTTTTTCACATCCCAGTTTTAACCCATTAGATACACTAATGCTTTATTAGCTGTCCTGATACTTGCATTTTGATGTCATCTCCTTTTCTTTACTACGCCCATATACAAGTTTTTAAGTATTCTTTTTTGTGTGTTTTTCCCATTTGCTGCTACATGCATGGTGGAAAGTAACAGGGAATCAGACAGGTTGCATTCCAAGACCTGGTTTGAATGACTGCTTGTAAGCAGTTCATCCTCTTGCACTTTAAACCCATGCCCGTAAGTGTAGACTTCCAGTGCCATTTAGGATCCTTGCTGGGGAATTTTACCCAATCCACTGTGGCAGAAAGGACTGCCAGGTCCTGTGTCATGTTTGCCAGTTACATGTAGGCGTTTCAGATAACAACAATCGTCTCATGTGGCTGTGTGGGCTGACCCTCAAGCAATCAAATGCCATCCAGAGAGTCCTCTACAGGACTGTTTCTGTTCTGTAGTGTGAGTGAATGTGTATGTCTGTGTATATATCTGTATGTATATGAATGTTCATACATATGCAAAAAAACTTTTAAAATGTGATTCTAAGGCTAAGATCAAGTCTGTACTATTCAATGCATGTGGAATAGGATATAGCAAAACTACAAGTGAATGCATGCAGAATGTATGCAGATCTAACTGCATGTATGTGTACCAGTGCACGAGGCAAATAAGCTTCAGAGCATTTTCAGGAACCAAGCCTCAAATGCAAACTGAGTAATAAACAAATAATTTTAAATGTGGTGGCCACTGGAAGTTTGACGTTGCTTTTCTCTCCATCCCTTTGTCCTATCTGGGACACTGCTGCTGCACCAGTTGTGTGTCACAGCCTCCCTGTTTCCAGTAAGTCACTGTGCTTGCTCACCAGCAGCCAGCACTTTTGCTGCCACATTATGAGCACTTCTTTAACTTAGATCAGAAGACCAGTTTGAGTTTTGAAGCTTTGCAAGCTAGCGCTTGTTAAACATTATATGGTTCTGAGTGGCTTATGAATCTTCCTATTGCTAATGACTTGTTAAGGACTCCAGCATTTCATAGAGCCTAGGACACAGCTCTTCCTCCTCAGAGGTCATGCAGTTATATGTATCCTCCCTATTTGCCCTATTTAAAGCTTGCGTTTGGTTTGCTGGTACTCACTTGAAAAACGAGAATGATGAGTTGAGTTTCCCTGAGATGGAACTAAACCCAATACCAGTTCTGGAAAGTGCTGTAACACTCACCTTCTGTAAGGGAGAAGATTGCACCACCTCAGGTCTCCCCATTCGAGTGACATCCACAAGCCAAGGCATGCAGCACCTGAGGTTCACCATCCTGCTTTGTTACTGAATCCACATGGCTTTGGGAGGTGCCAGCTGCATGTTGCATCTGTGTGGAAGTGAGCCTGGGGGTCTCAGTTGGGTTTTGTTGCAGAGTAATGCCCTTTTTTGTGGGTTATTGTTTAAATCTGCATAAAGAAAAAATAGTATTTTTATATGTCTTTGTAAAAATGGGCTTTACTAACTTTGTAGTGGTAGCATCTGTGTTTACTGTGGGATGGGTGACAAGTGAGAGGGGCATAAAACTCTTGGTGTTTTCTACAGGCAGCTGCAGTCTAAATCTCTGATCTCTGTGTGATCTCCTTGAGAAACGAAACACGTGATAGATGTCTTACGAGCTTGGAAAAATGACAAAAGCTTCTGCTATGAATTGCCCACAATATGAGTTTTTCAAATATCGACCATAACAGACAAATCACACATACAAGAGGAGTTTATTCTTTCCTAACCAGAATAATCTGCCTTCTTCACTGTTCAAGTATTTGCTTAGTTTAATCTGAAGATTTAATAGTTTAAGCCAGGAAGAAATCTAGTAGGAAAGCATGAATTCATGCCTTTTTTTCAAGGGCAATTTCCATCTCCATTCTCTCAGAGAGAAAAGCTCTCATTCCTTTCCCCCTCTTACCCCACCAGTGACTCAGTCTTGGAATTGAAATCCAGTATGAAGGACTAAAGTACTGTGAGGGATACATGTAAGGTTCAGTGTACAAGGAACAAAGTCACAAGCTGATTGCTCACCACTGACTCAAGTTTGTGCAGCCTTTTGCAATTTCATTTGCAATCCCCTAGTACAGCACAGGTTTCAGATTCTCCATAATTACAGCATTTGTTGTTCCTAATCCCTGTAACCTGTCTTTTGTAATGCCACTGTGGATGGCTCAGTACCTTGCGTGTGCTGCTTTGCTTCTGCAAAGCAAAGGTCTGTCACACTACAGCTGACTTTATGAAATCTTAGCAATCTTTTTATCTGCTAAGTTTACAAGCCCTACATGAGTACAAGCTTTACCTAAATGCATTAGAAAAAAATCTTTCCTGCCTTGCATTTGTCTGCTAATCTGAGTGTTCATTGTCTGATACCTACCAACATTTTCTGAGTTGACAGGCAACAATACTGCTTTATTTAGAATTGCTTTTGCATCTTTTGTACTTAATGCATGTACAAATATGTGGTATAGTGCATATTAATGTGTTAATGCACATTAACACATAATAAATAACTTAATGTGTTGCTTAATAACTGGTGTATTAATCTCAGTAAATTGATCTACTGACAGCAAGACATGGTATCCCAATATTTCCTGCTTCCTTGATTCCAGATTCCTGCTTCATGGGGTTCCCTCTTTCCCCAGTTTGCACCTTATTTATTCTTTGAATTTATTTTGCTCCTGTCTTTGGTTCTAGCTATGTCTATCCAATTGATTAAAAAGCCCTCCTAGTGCCCGTTACCTATTGTCAAGTTGTTGCTCAAATTTATCTTGGTAGACAAAACAAATAATTCTCTTTGAGTCCCTCTGTTTCTTCAGTCTGAAAATCCTTTTTGTGATACATCAGCATTTTCAGCATTCTGATTTACATTTGCCCTGCTACTTTGCTTCTCTTTCAACCACCAGCCTGAATAAGATGCAGTATTTCAGTGCCAGTCTCATGAGCACCTACACAGGTAAAATCACTTTGTTGCTGCTAATTACCACCTCAGCCAATTTTTCATACTGCAGTAACGCCATCCTGTTGCCATTATAAGTATCCTGGTGGAACTCATGAGTTGCTTTACTTTCTGAGCCGTAGATCTGCTCAAGCTCTTCTTTTTGAGTGCAGTCCTCATTATGAGGATGTGCTCACTGTTTCTTGCACTTAGACATCCATTTAGCATCTGTCAGTATGACAAAACAACATCATTTCAACAAGTTCAGTTCACTGGGTGACCTAGCTTATTCTACATTGTGGATGTAAATTTGGTCAAATGCCTTTCACTGTCAGTGAAAACAGTCTATTCGGTTCTACTTTGTGTGAGGCCCTTAAATAGATTTAAAATAAGAATAACTGTGCTGAATCAGTGGAGCTACGTAGCAGAAAAGAGGAAAATCAGGGCCCCCTGTATGTAGGCTTTCTTTTTTATTTTAATGACAGACAGGGAATGAGATGTTATGCTTCTCTAGCTATAAGGAATGTGAAGGATAAAGGTCTTTTGAACATATTAATTACAGGCTTTCCCTTTTTTTGCTTGAGTGTGTACAAATCTAGATGATACAGAGCAGCATACAATGTGTTACTAGATGTGCTGTTGTAAGCAACTTGACTTTTATGCGAAACTGGAATGTAACTGAACTTCCAATGAGCAAAGCGCTAGAGGAGCTGTCTAAATCTGAACGCCAGTGCACGCTCCAAGAGTGGCATCAATTGAATATTTTTTAATAGTTGCTCTAAGTTCTTTTTCTTTGAAGAGCAGAATATTTGAACTTGTTTTCAAATAAGACTAATGGCATTTTCAGTCTGCTGGTACTGGCACTCAATTAAAAAGTGTTGTAAACAATTGTTATTTTACCCTCTTTTTGTAACTGTTACTACTGAGGCTGGAGTTGAAAGCTGTAAGTTTTTAAAACGATACTCATACATGTTTTGGTAACATTTGCAACGCTAGCAGCTTTCTCTATTGTTAGTGCTCTTTTACTAAAATTACTGAATGTGCAACTTCGGTCAGACTCCTACAGCTGAGCAGAGGCCGTAATTACAGTAAGTGATATAGCAAGGGTCCCGCTGTGTGTGATGTTGCAGATGCTTGTTACGTGTGTGTCACTGATTGCTGCTCCGGCCTCCTCAGTAAATCAGTTTGGCCAGGGGAAGAAAAATTCCCCATTTGTAAGTTTTGAGTACTTCCAATGTGCCAATGGCCTGTTTGTGAGGAGCGCTGGTTTTGCAATGAGCCTGCCTCTGCCTCAGTAGTGTGATCTCTAAATAAACATGTTCAGGCAGAGAATTTAAATATTTATAACCAAATAAATAGGGAGAAATAAGTAGGGGTTTTGGTTTTTAGTATTTGGGTGTATAATAAACAACTTAATTTAGCTCATAAGTACAATTCTAGCCATCATTTTCTGAGTTATATTTTTGGGGGCACCCCAAACAGTGTATGGGATGTGCACTCAAGCAATTTACCCCCCTGCACTCCTGAAAAAGCTGAAGCTACGAACTTATTATTTGGTTATTGTCTTGTACCAGCTCTCTTGTATTACAGCAGAATAATAAGTGTGCACAAAACCAGTTGCCTACTGGTT
>JAVHNF010022257.1:6199-16730 GCA_034783455.1 Micropsitta finschii | reverse complement strand
GAAAAGACAATATTTAAATTATTTGATCTTTTGTGTTAGAAAGCCCAGATCCTGTGAATTGTTTATTCAGTGGATTATTTTGGGGAGGTTATGTAAGGAATGTTTATCCCAAGTGTTCTTTGATCAGGGACACTCAAAATTGGGACACACTGACAAATTATCCTAAGATGTTTGTTTGAAAACAGCAACTTCAGACTGGCACCCAAGTAAAACAAAACATTCATAGTTTTATCTGTTCTGTCCACATCCTTCAAATGCTTCTACTTCTCCGCTGTGTTTGAGTCTTCTGTTCAGGTTGAATCTCTTTCTCCTGAAGTTATTTTACAGAGGGCTGTATATGCATGCACTTACATATGGTGCTTCATCAGAATAAGACTCTTAAAATGTTGTGCAGTGGCTGGGTTAATGGCAGCCAGGAAATGTGCTTTCTGAGATATATGCAGGAGACTTTTTCCCCAGTGTTGACCAGATCATTATGACGGGCTAATAATACATGCTATATATTTTTTTTAAAAAAAAGGTTATGTGCTTCAAAGCTGTTAAAAACTGCTGCTTGTATCACACATCTTGCCTTTCTCCAGGCTAGCTGCAATAATTTTTTTTCTTGTGTAAAATATTTTGTAAACAAAGAAAAGCTGTTATTAAAAAGGAAAAAAAAAAAAAAAAGTGGGTGGGTGAGGGGGGGCTGGGGGGACTGGGGAAGAGCGCTGGCATTATGATCAAGTCAATCTAATTTTCATTCCCAGTATTTCATTCTGCCATTTCACTACATGCTGCTGTGACATGAAGTAGGTGCAAAAGAACTTTTTGTACAGAGATATATTTTTTATGAAGAATTTGTAAAATTATTAAATATGATGTACTTTTTTGATTAATGTAGGTAAATTGTTAAAAATAAATGTTTTTACAATACAAAAAAATTGTAATTTTCCCAGTAATGTAAAATTTACCATCTTTAGCTGATTTTCAGTTCTGATCCTATTACACATGTATTAGTATTAAAGTGGCCTGTTAAAAATAAACAGTATTCTCTTTGGCAAAACAAACAAACAAAACAAAAAGCTATAAAAGACTGTAATATAGCCTGTGCAATGCCACCTACCTTGAAAGCAAAATCAGAGTTCTAATTAAATATTTAATTTTAGATTTTCAGCTTTTGTGTGACCTGTTCTTATCAACTTTTCCCTTCCGTTTACTTTTATGTGTTTAAAGTTTATTACATTAGCTTGTTCTTTAGAATCTTAATCTTGTCATTTTATGTTCTGAAGCATTATGTACCTTGGCAGAAAATTCCAGGTGTTTTCTAGTAAGATGTGATCTACTTCCTGTTTTCTTAGGCTTATCATTCAGATTTTCAAATGGGATTTAGGATGAGACTTGGGCTCCCAAATCATTGGATTACTAAAAAAATAACCTGTTTATTCATCCACAAGCCTTCATCCTTCCTGTGAAAGTGATGGATCACATGGAGCCAGAGGTATTTCCAATCCTAACATCTGAGAGCTAGTTCTGCAATCACTTATGTGTACGTACTTCTACTGAAGTGAAAATGCTTACATACATAAAGATAACCACATGTATTAGTATTTTCAGAATCAAGACCTGAAATTCTGAACCTTTTTTAAAGCTTCATTTTACTCTCTATTCATGTAAAATACTTTTCTATTTGATTTACTTGTTGACATTTAAGAAAGAATGAGTCAGGCTTCAAGAATATTCTACCCATTGCTACTTTGGTAATCAGTGGTAGCTTATGACTGTAGTTCACTTACTTTAGAAAAAAATAAGATACGTGCATGTCCTTGCTTCCTTTCTCATCTTCACAGTTTGTCTTTCTGGTAATATGGTATCTTTAAGACAGTTGTTAAAAGTTCTCATCTCTCAAAATGATCTGACTTTCCTTCTGACACTAAGCTATAAACTATAACCACTAACACTATCAATGTAGACATCAAGACATTATCTGACAGGGAGTCATGACTTTTGCCTCTTATCACAAGCGAGTCTAACATACACAAAATGGGAACTGTTGTTTTTTTCACTATTGCCAAACTGCAGTGCCAGCTTTTGAAAATTATTTCCCCTTACTATCAGTTGAAAACTGTAACATGGTATATTTAATTTTGGTTTCTACACAAATCATTTATGGAAAACATCTTTTCTGTGTGTTAAGAATAGTTATGTAAGAGACACTCTCAGTTAAATCTGTAAAGAACAAAAATATTTGGTTTTCAGCTGGCATCTACTAGCTCTGTAGTAGCAGTGAGGTCGTAAGCAGTATCAAAAGGATAGCATACCGATTGGTATGATTTACTCAAAAATGGAAAATTACTTTTTTAAATTCTGCTGTTAATTCCAAACTCCAGTAAACTGCATTAAATACACTGCTACCTGCTTTAGTGTGATTATAACTCAAAACCATGGGAGCTGAATGCAAATGGGTCAGTGCTTGAGAGAACAGAGGTCAGAAGGTGGAAGATAATGAGGTGTTCTGCAGAATACCTTTAAACAGATAGAATACATTACATTTGCACATGTGTCTGAAGTGCTCAAAAAGTAATGTTTTAGGGATCCATCCCAGAAACTTGTACTATTAGTTTCAAAACCTTGTGAATGACAGTCTCCTAACACGGAATGCTTTCCACCCAAGAGCACAGGATTATAATTTAGACCTTATATATGAGTATTTAACTGTTGAGTGTATAACTATTTTAAATTACAGACATATGTAGTAAACATATAGACAGGTAAATATGCTTGGAGCCTGAGGGAAACTTAGGCTCAGCTTTTTAGTGTTTCAGGTATATTTGCCGCTTCATAGAAGTTTCAGCATCAAGTTATGTACCTACTATCCATGAAGAAATTATGAGAGGTAAGAATTTATTTATAAGATCCACAGATTCCAGCAAGCTGAGTACAGCCAGCTATACTAATCAGTAAGAAATACTAAAGCAAGAGCAATGCTTAAGTGTTTCATTTTTGTCCCAAGGAACATAAATGTTTCCAATTGGATTCATAACAGAGTCACTCAGAGATGGACAGATTATTCATATCAGGTTGGGTTTTGGTTTTGGTTTTGGTTTGGTTTGGTTTGGCTTTGTGTTGTTTGGTTTTTTTTTTCCAGGAAGCCCCAAAACACAGTGGTTAGTTGGTGCACAATTCCCTCTTAACAGCATACTTGTTAGAGTGGTCAAATTAGACATGGAAGATCAAAGTTCAGGTAGTTTCTTTAGCCCAACGAGAAGCATCAGGTTGTTAATGATTGACAAAGAAGATTGTTACAAGCACTCAGCTGTTAAAAGTAGGCATTGAGAAATTTTCATAACCTATTTCTTGCGCAATAGTATTTGATGTAGTAAAAGTTTCCAAGAATTCATTTTAGGTCATGCCTTGCAGTCAAAGTATGTAGGGAGCATTCCTAGCTTGAGAATCCTTATAACCATGATGCAGATAACTTTTCTTAAAGAAGAAATTTATGTGCCTGGTGATTGTGACAGGGAGAAACACCGGTACTTGAATTTGGTTGAAGATCAAACAGCAGCTGGTGGAGGATTTTGAGGATATAACTTCTGAACTCCGGAAACAAATGTCAAGTAGACACCGAAGACCTCTTTGTATCTTGGAGTATAAAAAATTTGAGTTCACACATGCTATGAAAGAATACAAGTAAAATTTGTACAAAGGAAAAGACTAGGCAGAAATATAAATGAATAAAAAACAAACTGACTGAATCAAATTCTCTTAAGGATCCCTTAAATCAACAGTTCGGACACTGGACTAGCTTAGCAATGAAATGATACTGTAAATAACATTAAAAGTACATTCTGAATAATTCAGGATTGGAAAAATATAAGTATCAGCTGAAAAAAAATGGATGCAGGTAACAATAAAAGGCTTATAGGCAGAAATTTGTTAAAGGAAACTAAAAATATCAGAAAAAGTGCTGCTGGTTCTTGGGATGATACGAGAATTTTGTAAAGATTGTGAGGCGTGAAAAAAATTTGAGTAAGGAAATAATAAATGCAGTGTTTGCAGTTAGCAAACAAGAATAATAATATTTCATACTTATTAGAATTTTTCATCTTGGATTTTGTGGTTGGAAAGAAGTAATGTTAGATATTTGCTTCACTAGAGATTACATAGTACTAGCAGACTGTAAATAGGAATGATTTAAGCAATAATTGATAGACATAAACATTTTAAAAAGTCATAAACAACACAGAACTTTTACTTGGTATTTCTTATGAAATTATCTGAGCAATTCTTGACTATGAAACAATTTTGATTCTGTCTTTGAAAATAAAAGAAATGCCAGATACCTGGAGAAGTGCTATTATTGTGCTGAAAAATAAATAAAAGACCAAAGAAATTACCATTTATCCTAATACTAAAATTTAAGGGAAAAGAGAGGAAATCTGATTGAGGTCCTTTTGACAGAAAGTAAACAATAGGATAGAGTTAAAATCTTTTCAACAGATTTTAGAAAGAACAGTCAACCAAATCTCAATTCTTGAAAGCCTGATTGATGACATAACTGCTTATGTATTAAATTAAGAAACAACTGATTTAGTAGCACACAATAATTAACAGAAATAGAGAACATCAGTAATTATACTAGAAGTTGATTAAGAAATAGCTCTCAAGCAGACAATAGGGAATTATCACTGAAAAAGGCAATGTTGGAAAAAATCCATGGATCTGCTTCTATGCCTCATGCTGCTCAACAGTTATGTGTAAATAAGGATAATGTGTGTTCAAAAAAAAAAAATGCAGATAATAGAATTGATTACAGGATGATAAGTGATAAAAAAGTCATATGGCACAATTTGGTCTGGTTGCCGTTATTTAAGCAGTGTTTCTACCATAACTGAGAATAGTTGGAAACAAGAAATAAGGACATTGAGACCGTCTTTGTAAAAGGGATATTAGATCCTGAAAAGTAGCATCTTGAAAGGGATTGACAAGCATATTAACTGAGATACTGCAGCAAAATATGAGGAATTGAATCACTGGATATAAAGCAAGTACTGAGTGAGAACAGAAAAGTGACTTTTAGTCTCATTGCATATGAAAGTCTGTTAGAGTCTGCATGTATTTCTGCAGTTCACTGTGGAAATAGGATGTCAGGAAAACAACAAACTATCATGCATCTTTCCTGAGACATATTCATTCCTCCTTCAAAAAAACTCAGAACACTGCTATGTGCAAGTCAGTTCTCTGCAGGACACAGTACTGGTCAGTATCACATACCCAGGTTAGTGCTAAGCACAGCCATGCACATCCTACATGCATCCACTTGAAAAGAATCCAACAAAACGGTCACTTTCATCTCTTCAAATATCTAGTGCCAATAATTTCAACAGCAACAACCCAGCATTAATCCATTATACCATCTCAGTCAAAAACTCACCAGATTTCACCTTAGTCAAACAGGGAGTAAGGTGGGAAGAAGACAGGAAAAGTTCCCTGTTTTCTCAGATGGATACTTCTCCCCTCTGTGCCTCTCCTGTACTTTGGAATGCCCACCTTACTGGACATTGCAACAAGTTAGATCTCTCTCTACAGGTAACTCAACAGACACCTTTGCAAATGACCACCTGGTGCTCCTTCGAAGTTTGCAGCTTGTTCACTGATAGACATAACCAATGTAGAGGGGGTCTGTTAGTGAACTGAGGATAAAATACACTGTGTTAGAGGAAACTGGAAACTCAAATGAAAACACATTTTCCAGCCATCTGGTCCAGAAGTACTTAGTACTCTCAATAACTTCAGCTTAACTGCTAAAGGTAGGCTTAGATTACTGCTAAAAGTAGGTGACAACTTCCCTGGCGTATGTGGTTCCATGGGGTGCATTCTATAGCATGTCCGATACACACAACTTAAGCATTTCTTCAAGGGAAAGCATGGGGGGACAGATTCCTGTCTGTGGCAATTTCAGCTTTATTTTTCCCAGTGGTTCAAGACTGACTGCATGAACCTGTGGGTTGCCAAATCACCCCCTCTCCCTTTTACTTGAGAGTTTGCTCAAAATGCAGCAGGTCCAGTTGTCTGTCTTAAGTGTTCAATCCATTCAGAGGTATTAAGTCCAAGTGATCTATATTGGAATGTAGGATGCAGAAAGGGTTGTTTTCACCTTCCCAGTGAGCTAAGCAGTAACTGTCAGCCAATGGCTCTGTTTCAAGAAAAAAACTGAGCAGGGATTTCAGGAATGACAACACCAACTAGGATCAACTGTAAGATTCCAGGACAACGTATTTCCATCAGATAAATGTCATTTTGCTGAAAATTCACTTTTGCTGCAGGAAGTGTCAACTTCAATGACATTTCATTGTAAGGGGAGAAAAAAGTCTTGACAAATCAGTATGGAATTATTAATTTTTAATTCCCAAAGATCGTACTTTACCGTAAACTAGAATGTAAAAACAACATGTCAGCATTAGAATTAACCCACATGGTTTTATTGAAAAATAACATTTTAAATTTTAACCCTTTTTCCCCATTGAAACACTATTTTGCAATAATGCACAAAAAAAGGTTTTCAAACTGTTTACAGTTCCCATAGGTCAAAAAAATTAGAATTATGAGTAGTTCTATCAGTAACTTACATCATGTCCAATGCAGTGCCCAGGGAGGAATGGACAACAAGAACTTTTAGACCCATAAACACAGTTTATGAATGGTAGCCCTTTAGCAGTGAAGACAGATCACCTGACGGCAAATACGTGCTCACCAAACACTTTCAACGTGCAAACATGCTGAAATGTAGTTTGAAACACTGAAGAAGTCCAAGACATGCATCCCATTTGCAATTAAATCATGCATAACTGCCTCCTGAATCTTGAATGAGCTACAGTAACCACAGCCTGGAAAGAAACCCAGACAACCTAATATGCAGGCAGACTAAGAGCAAGGAAATTAATGAACACCATGGACAGAGAGTTGCTCACAGAAAGAAAAGACTGACAACCAGATTCAGATTATTTGCAGAAGCAGTTGATGGAGAAACACCAGAAATCATATAAAGTCCTATGGATACTTTTGGGAAGCATGGCTGCAGCACCACAAGAACCAAAGAGTACCATCAACTCCGTACTCGCTGGTTCCTGGCACCAGCCTATTTGTGTTTGGCAACTATCAATTGAGAAAGTTATTTATAGAAGAATAATTCAGTCCTGGTTTCCTAACCAAATGGTTCCCAAGCCCTAACTCTGATTACTTTATTGTAACAAAAAAGGATTGCATGTCTTGCTTTTACAAGTTCTTAAATATTTGTTGCTTCTGTTAGCTCACACCAGAACAGCAATGCAGCTGGAATGCTAAACACAGGGTGATGGCCCCTCCCAGACAGAACCCACTCGCACTATAAGCTAAAGGACAGCTAATGAATTCAACACGAAGGAACAAATAATGCAGCTCAGCATGATGCACTGGCCCCTCAGCATATCACTCCTTTAAGTGTTGCCAGACTTTGTGTTTGACACGGCAAAGGAAGGAGGGATTAAGGAGAAGGAAAAGATGGTGGCTCTGAGGATGTCTCCTGGCAGACTGAAGTGCCTCAAGTTGGTCATTTTGGTGAAATTGTTTTGGTGACAGATGTTGGAATCAAGATGCTGGATACTTCGAATCAAAGATACATAGACTCATACAGGTTAGAAGGCGGCTCTAGAGGTCTCCAGGTCCATATCCTACCCAAAGCAGGAGTAGCTAAAATTGCTAAGGGCCTTGTCCAGTACAGTTTTGAAGATCTGCAAGGTTGGAGGTTTATTTTCAGTGTCTCTGGGTTCTGTTCCAGCCTCATGTTGAGGAAAAGTTTCCTCCTTGGCTATGCCTTTGTTTGTCTTTTCTTCAAAAAATAAAGTTCTTCTGGGCTCTTCTTTTATATTGTGTGCTCTAGCTCCCTGACCACCTTGATGGGCAGTAGCCAGTCTTTCTGGCTTGTGCTCATATTTGTTCCACTTTCAACTGTCATTCCCTTTTATCCCTGCTACCTTCACCCATGCCTGGCATGAAGTGCAAGATTCATATAGAGCAGACAAACAGGGACTTCTGAAAGGAGTGTGTGGAGCTGGGTACTCTATTCCCACTCCACATAAATGGCGCCTTATACCTAATTAAGGCTCCTTGGGAACCCCAGGCACATAGTCCAACTGGGTTTTCATCATTCAGAAATCCATGAAGCTGGAATTCACCAGGCAAAACCCACACAGACGGGCAGACAAAACTACAAAGTGCCAGAACAGCAATATTGACCGTTGGGTGCTTTTTATCACATGCCCGAGGTGCTCTCCTCTTGTGCAGACACCCTTTCATTTTTCAGGTAAAAGCAAAGATTTTTATTCTGTCATTGTTGCTCTTTTCAGTGCCTGAACTCTACACCCTGGGCTGAGCTGGAGTGAACTGTTGATGTTTTTTCAATCCTGTCAAGATCAAATGCACATGTACTTTCGAGAGCAGCTAGATGATGCTCTAATAGATTTGTATGGCTGGTATTAAAAATCCAACTTGACAGTTTTGACCTCTTCACTTTCAGAGTTTAAAATAATATGCAGGAACTATGTGGGAGAATAGCTTCCTCTAATGTAGTCCCAATTTTAGAAAAGTTAAGTGCAAACAGATCTTTTCCTCTGCAGACACATCATCCTTAGCAAGACAGAAAATGGCGCAGGTAGAAACATAACTATTCCTCCTCATCCCCATCTATTCAGTCTCCTCAGATCTCCTAAAACTGAATTAAAAAGCTTACAGGGCCTGAGAGCACTTGCTCTCAAGGAAAGGGTTTGTTAAAAAAGCCCTGAAAACTAATAGGGTGGAAAACCTGATAACTGAGAAACTTTAGTAACAACTGCAACTGTATCTTAGGGATCACAGTCTCCAGGCTGATGCTCAATTATGCTTTAGCTACCTCGACAGAAAGGTGTATGTGCTGTCAGCTTTGACAGAATGAAGAACTTTCACTCTCTTAAGACCAAAGAATATTCTTGAAGAAAGAATAGCTGTTCTAGTACCTTCTCTTATGTACAGCTGAAATCCTGGGTTACAAACTTGGTCTCGCTGCTTACACAGCACACTGCATGCCATGTCTCCCTGCCATCCCACCCTCCCATCTTCCATTCTGCATGGCCACGTGGGCTTCTGCAGAAGTGAGTGCAGAGGAGTGGTGCACCCTTTTGCACCTCACCAGTCTGGGGAGCCGGGTCCACCCATGCTGCGCTCGGGCAGCACCAAGAGTCCTTGCTGGCCACCATGCGGCAGGCACCACCAAGGTCCTAGGAATCCTTCATGGTGGTTTACCCACTAGGACCAAACACTCCACTGGGATAACATTTCTATCCTGGCAGGGCACAGAAACAAACACCTACTGCAAAACACGGCTCAGCCTCATCTGACCTGAACTTTGGATGCCAGAGATCTGCTTCCCAATGGTGCAGAGGAGGTCTCAGATACCACAGCCATCACCTCTGTCCTCCTACAGAGGGACAGCAACAGTTGCTCCATGGGCATCCCTGAAACAGACCTTTCTCAGCACAGAGCTGAGACGCACAGCTCAGATACGCAGTGTGAAGGAGCTCATTGCCGGGGTGTGTGTCCTGGCTAAGGCAAATCTGTCTGTAACCTCTCCCTCAGCTGCACGGGAACATGCAGAATCTAACACAGCTTTTCCCCAGAGGTTAGAAATGCACCAAGTGGACAAAAACCTAATCAAAGTCCCTGATATTTCTGAAGCTGGCTTTTTAGTTTGTTCAGAGAAGTATGCAAGAAAGTTAATGAAATACTATTTAAGAAATCTATTTTTTGCTTGCTCTCGAATCCAAGCAGGAGCTGTATGTATTGGTTCATACAAGGAACTAAGCACAATAATGCACACCCTCCTGTGGCAGCACCTTAAAATTGCAGAGATTACATGAAACCACCAGACTTAGAAAACACACCTAATTTGCTCTACTAGTGGAATGGCACACATTTAAGTTCCTAAGATATAGAAGAAAACACATCAAAACAGAGGTGCAAAGCATCATATTACGCCGAAAGTCACTTATGCCAAAATACAAGGAAATCCACTACATGTGAGAAGAGATTATTTCCTAAAATAAAGAGAAAACTGTGATCAAATCCTCATTTTTCTATCAGAATCTACTCTGAAGAGCTATATAATTTGTCATATCTGCCACTTTTTGAGACAGTCGCTCTAAAATACATTATGTTTACCTCTGAAGTGTTTAGCAGGTCCACACCACATCACACTGTTTTCTTCACTAAGCACTGCAAGACCTTGTAAGACTGGTGAGTTTTAGGCAGAACACAGACATATTCCACTTGTGCAGAGCAAATGAAGAGCTTACAAATACAACAGTCTGAGTCTTCCCATCCTTCCCATTCTGTCTCCCTCTCTCTTGGCCCTTCAAAATAAAATGCCTCCTCCTGTATCATCTTCAAAGCTAAAGCATGCAAATCACACTCGTTTCAGTTCCACATTTTATTCTCCATTGTCATTATATCTGATTAAGCGTTCTTGAAGCACCATGAGTTAGAA
>JAVHNF010022244.1:0-10703 GCA_034783455.1 Micropsitta finschii | reverse complement strand
CGCAGAGAACATAAAGAGCTTCAAGGGTTTTGAAGTAGAAGGAAGGGGGCGCCAGGTCAGGGAGCTGCACTGCCAAAAGGTAAAGAGTCAATATGGATGGCAATGGGGGCAGGCGCTTGAATGTGAGTAGAAAAGCTGAAACCTTACCTCTTATTCAATGTGAAACTGGTGGTGACTCACCTAGGAGCAAAAAACACAGAGAAAAAGAGTTTCTGTTCAGTGATTGGCAATAAAATGAGATGTAAAGAAAGAGTGGAGCCTGAGACCTTAATTTACAAAGGAGGTGGATAAACAGGAAAAGGAAGGAGGTGCAGGGAGCAACAAAAGACAGCCTGCAAATCCTCCTCCAATACAGCAAAGGCACAAGAGTCCACAGAACCAAAACGGAGACTGGAAGCTGCTTTATTTATGCACACTGTTGTGCAGCCAGCTCCTGGGCTGTGCCACTTCCAAGCACCCCGCAAACCCACAGCCTGGGAAGGGAGAGTTAAGAGCACAGATTAAACACTTGGATTTCTAAGAAGACTCATAGATGCACGGCAGCACTTGGGGGTGGTGGGTGATGGAAGGGTTGTGCCAGGGGAAAAAGCACCACGGGAAATATCACCATGGCCAGCATGAGGTCTTATGTTCAAACCCTGCACCTAGCCAGGAAAATGAGACCTGTTCCCCACAGGAGGTTTTCCAGCTGGGCAGAACAAGGGTCAACTCATGCCCTGCAGCAGGGAGGCTCTGCCCTTCGCTTCTGAGCAATATTTGGGTATTTATTGACTTGGGTTCTCTCTCTTCACATGTCTCCCACAACCTTTGATGAGAAGCACCACTTCCAGCACACCTCTATGAATGTCATATCCATACATCTCTGCAGGACAACCACTGCTCTGAGTGGGGAAACAGAGGCAGGGCCTCACATTCCTGACACCATTGGGATGTTCCTCAACACTGTGCTCCCTACATCCACTAGCTGCATCCTAAAACCATGGCTGCCCAAGGGCAGATAGGCGGACACAAATCCTTGCACATATCTCCATCTCTCCCTTCCCCATTTTTCTGAGGTCCGGTGATTTCCCAGCTGATGAACACATTACCACCTCATTCGGCAGCGCCTTGGAGGCACTCACGTTTCAGGCCCCGGTGAGAAAAAGATGAAGTATGAAAATCCCTTTCCTTTCCAATCCAGGACCAACAGCAAGACTAAGGCAGGCTGTGGAGCATGAAGCTTGGCCTTGCTGTGGGATGCTAGAAGCACATGTTAACTTGGGCTGCCTTGTCTCTCTTCTAGAAATATTCTCATTACCCTAAGGACAGCAATTCCACATCTCTCTGCATTTCTGTTCCAGTCATGCAATCACCTCCCTTACAATTCTTTCCTCAGCACCCAGGCAGGATTTCCCCTGTTGTGACTTTCATCCATTGCTCCTTGCCCCCAGCAGCAGCCTCCAGCAGCACTCCAGGCCCCAAACCCAGGCAGCCACATCTCCCTGGTTCTCCAGCTGCATCAAGGCTTCAAGTGCACTGGGACACAAGAGCTATGGCACATGGCCATCACACCTGAGCGGTCTAACACTGCAGCAGTGGAGTTTGAGTCCACTTCCATGCAAACCGTCAGCATCTCTGCTCACTGAAGTAGAATAAGAAGCCTCAGACCTTCCAGAAAACTCAGATTTCTGCTCCATGCTGTCCCAGACACACCAACATTGCGTGTAAATCCCAAGGAACTAGCCAGTAATTACCTTTGTTTTCATCAGAAACTTAAGTAGATAAAAACCAAACAACCACAGACATTAAAAACCTGTTGTTTACTGTCAAGATCAAAAACTTATGTTGAGATGAAAGCACTTCACAGTACATTTAATGAAACTGTAGAATTGGTGGGATTCATTTAACCAACAATTAGTCTACAATCTAAGCTTCCTGTCAAGTGACAGAGGCATGGGTATGTACTGCCTTGTTTGGATGGAGTTTCTTATTTTCTTTCCCCCCATTACAGGAGCCCAGAGTGCCTGTGCAGACAGGTCAGCTTTTAACAAGATAGTTATGCTAGAGGAATCCCATTTCAGAAAAGGCTAAGAAAAGGTTAAGATGTAGACTGAAGCAAGCCTTGGAAAGAGGGAAATTGAAGAACTGGGGACATCAAGATATTGCTACCAACATCTTCAACTTTATTAAATTGTCAAAGCTCAGACATTTACTTTAGATCTGCAGTAGCAGAACAATGTAGGAAGCGCAGCCAAGTTAGTTACCCCCAGGGAACTCAGCTGCTGGTGAGATTTGGCGGTGAGGAAGAACAGGTAACATGCCTGTGATTAGAAGGGTGGGAGGTGACACTTGGCACATGAACAGGTCCAATGTCAATAGGTTAATTTGGATGTCCAGGTACCTAAAGTTACTTGAGAAGACTAAAATAGTGGTGAAAGTCAAGACGTAACCACCTCAGAGGGCAGAGTAACTTCTTATCTGGGATCGTTCAGTGAATGGTGCCATGAAACACACACGAGTTCAATCTCATGCGCTGCAGTTGAGACAACTTGACCAGACCCTGCACCCTGACCTAAAATGGGTGAACCCCTGGAGTTACCACAGTACTACCTCTGTAACATCATCTTCCAAGGCTCTGAAGCTTAGACCTTGGGTCAACATGGTCCCCACTGAGGACAAAGTCGATTGCAGCCCTGTCAGACTGCAGTGCTAAAGGAACTCCCAGTACACAAAGCAGCACCCACATCAGACCCATGTTACCAGGAAGAGACTATTTCCAGAGCTCCCCCAGTCCAACACTGCTTCAGCATATCTAGTATCTGTAGAGCTGATCATTAGTCCAAATATGACAGGACCAGTTTGAAAAGCATCCTCAAGATGCTGTACAAGTATGGATGTCAGTGTAGGAATTCCATACTCAACAGCAATCATGCCAGCAGTCCTCTCCGAGAGCATTAAGTCAGAGTTTAGAAATGCAAGACACAAAGGGGTATTTCTGCAGGTTACAGAGATAAAAGACACAATCCCAATGGAAAAGAAAGCCCTGAGTAGTTTTAGCTACAGCACAGAACAAAAACATGCAGAGACTTTAGTTAAACCCACACAAAACTTCTAGTTAAACCCACACCAAAAAGAAAACCCCACACAGTTAAGCTGTACCAAAACACTAAACATTCAAGATGACTTGCAGCAGCAGCTCTGGTCTCTCTCCTCTTTCCCTAGGGCCAGACAGTGATTTCCCACAGCAGAGAGAATTTGACAAGCTGGTTTTCCACAAAGGATTTCAGAAGTACCTTACCCCCTCGCTAGGGTTACGCAAAATTAACACAGACTGAAACCCTTCTCCATGTGTAATCAGAAGGTCATATAGCAAAACAGGCATCAGTTGCCACAGCCAGGAGAATCTGTGCAACCTGCTTTCATCCAGCATCCTTCCTGGCCATTTCTCAACCCCAGGCTGGATGAAGTGCCCTGGCAGGGGCAGCCCACTCCCAGCCACCATCCTTCCCAAGATTCTCCAGCTCTCCTTCCATTGCGCCACTAACAAGCAAGAACATGCTGCCTTTCCACAGCTCCAGAAAGGAGGAGCACAGGAGCAAGTGGTTGCCACCAAAGGGTGGAAGCAGCCCACACCCTGCTCCTGAGGGCGGCCAGGAGCAGGTACAGCCAGCATGGCCTGCCAAGACAAAACCCCACACATGCAGCTCTGCTGGACTACAGGCAGCAACATCTGCCTAGCACAACCTAAAACAATCCTTCCTATCCCCTACGAAGTATTTATCAAGACTCACAACCGATTCTCTAATTAAATATCAAGTTTAAGAGTAGAGAAGATTAAACCTGTTCTTAGCATAAAGAGAGGGGAGTAGCAGATTTTCTTTTGGAAAAGGTAAACCAAGAAGTCAAGAGGAAATCCCTTCTCTGTGCCCCTCAGTTGTGCTTATCACTCAACAAGGTACTAAAAAGTAGTTCTTGGTTTCTTAAACTGAAGGCTGTACCCCTGCTTCACAGATCCTAAGCAGATTTTCTGCCAATACCAACAGGCATTTCACATTTGGTCTTGTGAAATTCAAGAGCAGACCACGGATTATATGGGCAGCCTGTCACAAGAAGCCACACACTTGCACTCCAAATCCATAACACGCTTTACCCTAGGAAATGTTAGTGACTTCATCCGCTCTTTCATCTCTGTCACTTATTGTTGAAACGACAGTTCAGTCTCCTCCTGGACATGGTGCTGGCTTAAGTAGAGCAGCCAACCTCTGCTCACTCCTTCCCATTTGTCTCCATGTCTTTGGATCTTAGCACATTTAGGTAACAGCTGCCTATTAGTTTCAGTTGAACATAAATAGCGTGTCAGTGCAAGGACAGACAGAAAAAGGAGCAGCAGGGCTTCTGTGTCCTGTGCTGCCACCGCGCAGGTATGTGCCCAAGGAAGGAGTTCAACAGCCTGGTTCTCACCCTTCGACAACTGTTCTGGCCCTGACCCAATGACAGCAGCAGCACAGGAAGAGCAGCAAGACTAGGTTAGGGGCTGTTTCATACCGGGAGCAGGGAACACTAGGCAATAACACTGCTGTCACGCGATTTGTTAGCATGGAACAAACACCTTGAAGTGACTTTTCACAAGTAACCTCTCCATACCACCCATCCCAATGCCTCTGTCCCCAGCTTCCCTCTGCATTATGCCAGTACAGATTTATATGGTAACCCGAGAAGCCAGATGAGGGAAGTGATCCAGCCCAGCTGAAAAAATACCAATGTTAAAAAATTTAATTTCCAGCCCACCCAGTTCCTCAGCCTTCACCACACACTTCTCATCAGCACTGCAAGGCACACACAAGCAGAACTGCTGCTTGTTAGCCATGGCCCTAGATTGAAAAAAAAAACCAATAAAAGACAAACCCCAAGCCTCTCTCAACCATACCATACTGTAAATCCAAGCCACTCTACAGCCTTTCTCCTGGGTGCCTCAGAAGCCAGAGCTGAGGGGAACCACTCTTCTCAGGCCAAAGAACACTTGCTCAACCTCCAGCATCCAGGAGCAGAGGGGATTCCCAACATGAAGGCCACATCCAGAGCATTATGCCCATCACCCACCAAGGCATCCCTTTCAACTTTCTACTTGCATTCTGAACCCATTTGTGTTTTCCTCTCCAAAAAAACACCCCACGATGGCAGGTTTTACAGCTCAATGTGGAAATGACTTTTGCATCTCTTGCTGCCTGGTGATTTCCAGACCCCATAGCATGGAAATGACCGAACAGAAGTTGAGGTCAGGGTTTTGCCAGGGGTGGGGGTGGTTTATTGGTTTGGGTTTTTTTCCTAATGCGCTTGCTCCACACCAGGAGTCAGACACTGGTTGAACCCACAGCCTGAGCAGAACATAAACCAAACTCAAAGTTGCTCACCGTCCCTACAAGATTTGAGGCAAAAATAGGAATACAAGGAAAAAGCAAGATGGTATGTCCAACTATTGTAGCAGTACTTTTTTTTTTGACCCCAGTAACCACTTGTTTTTCAAACTTCATTGTGACCACCATACAGCTAAAAAGCATTTTCACAATTCAAAACATAATTTGCACCTAGCTTGTTTTCCCACAATCTACCATTTTTTTTCCCCATTCTCTATCTGGGACTCCTTCCTTCCCAATATATCTCATAATCCTCATAAGATCACAGAATGGTTTGGGTTGGAAGGGACCTTAGAGATCATCTAGTTCCAAACCCTCCACCAGAGGGAGGAAAAAAAAGACACCTTCCACCAGACCAAGCAGCTCAAAGCCCCATCCAACCTGGCCTTGAATACTTACATCCTCAGCTTCCAACTTAAAATGGAATATTTATTTATATCTGAGAAGTAACTTGTTTTATTTGCTATTTGTGATATCTGATGATTGACTTTAAAACAACTGCTTAAATATACTAGTATGCAATTACAAAGCAAGTGCTTAGCAACTCATAATCACTTCTAATAAAGGCCAAAGAAATAATAATTAAAAAAAAAAAAAACCACCAGATTTTAAACTATTAAAAATAGTTTTCTTACACCTTTGCATTTAGACCAACACCATTTTGCATCCTCCTAACGCAGCTTTGGCATCAAGACCTTGCTGTGTTTGGACCTCAAAACCCCACACTGCTTTCTCTCTGCCTGGATTTGTAGAGCTGCCGTCAGCATGAGCAAAGACCAGAAGCACAGAACACAGCCACACCTTGAGTACAGGTTAGATCCATGACAGCTTCATCTGCATCAGCAGCATTCAGATGAAACCTCACCACGATCACCTACGCTTTGTTCTCTTGAGCACAGGACTAGAGGCAGTCAGATTTCATGGGAAACCATATTTTGTGACTCATCTTTATTTGCATTTTACTTAGTCAAACAATAGCAATTATATGCTTGAGCCCAGTTTTGACATTTAAGCCTTCAGCCAGCCATCCTGGCAAGGGCAGTCCTCTCTACCTGCCTGTGCTCAGGGAAAGGCCAGCACTTTACCTGCTCACCCTACACAGCTTCCCAAAGCAAAGCATACCACTGAGCTCAGGCAGACCACTATGCACTTCAAACTGTCATCAACCTGAGACACTGAATCCCAATATAAAAATAAATTACTAAATAAGATTAAGATATCAAGTATACCTTGACTGAAAGTTACTTATACTAGTATTTTTAACACGAAAAATAAAGCAAACCTGCTAGAAGCATGAGAGGCAGCAAATGAAGTACTCAAACTGACAGAGATGGGAGGCTGGGCAGCAGCCCATTAAGAGAAGCCTCTTAGGGGAACAGAACCAGTGCCGAAACAAACAACCACTGACAGACTTGACCCAAGAATAAAGTATCCACAAAGCATAACTGGAAAGTCACCACAACTCCTAAAAAAAAAAAAAAAAAAAAAGACACCTTAAAAATTATTTTTGCATCCCAGAATTATCAAAAAGTCTTTAAAACTAAAAATGGTTTGTGATAACATTAAGTCTTCTAAAATTTATTCCCTTTCTACGTGAAAACAGAAACACAGCACTTGAGGACAAGGCCCCTGCTCTCTCCAGGGAGGTTACAATGACTTAGGGATTCTTGCAGAAGAGCCATCGGGATATTTATAGTACCTCTAGGCAGGGTAATGAAACCGTTCACACGCACACCTCAGCACATCCAAAAGCTTAACTGCTGGTTTAGCAGGAAATATTGGACTGAAGTGATTCAAAGTCAAACGTGGAAGAGAACATACCAAATCACACATACAGTAAATTATACCCAACCTGACCTCGTGGATCATGCTTAATCAGTTCTGAAAATGTGCAAAAGATGCAAGTAAGTGAATTTAGGTTACTAATGTGAAGTAGAAATACATCATTGTTGTATCTTCACTCACATATGCAGACACGCCTTTGGTTTTAGGGAATTAAAACATGTCCCCCACTCATCATTTAAACATACAGGCTAGTTTCAATGTTCTTTGAGACCCTTTTCCTGTAACAACCAAACAGCCCTGCTTATGGCCAGGAACATACGTTACATTCTCAGCTATCTCAGGTTCTTGGTGGAGCTCAGTGTAAACACAGAAGCATGAATCAGAGCTGACAAGCTACTAGGTATTATCTTCTTTTTCCCCAAATGTAAGGACAGATTTAGCCAATAAGCCAGTCACCTTCAATGTCACCTATTGTGTACACAAGTGCTTTGGAAATAGCATTTCCTTGTTGGTACAGGTCAAAGACTCTGTCTGAGGTTTTTCCTGAAACTCTCCTCTTCCTGCTGCAAAACCAGCCCAAGTTGTGTGGCTGCTGTGGTGGGATTCATCGCAGCAGGTCCCAGAAGGCAAAGCACCTTTCCACATTTCTGGATTGCCATTGCTGCCATCACTGCTGCAGTAGAGGAGAACCTTAGAAAGTCTAATCACTGTAGTTACCAGTGGCACTTTGAAATAACATTGCTTTCACACAGATTACTCAGTTGCTTTATTGTAACAACATGGAGAACAACCAGGTGAACAGATATTTTAACTCAGCTCAGGATTCTTCCTTCATGGATAGGCTATTTTTTAAAACATGCTAACACAGTCTTCCTTTCAACTGACACTTCTTGCACAGGACACCTTCCCAAGAGGTTTCCTCTTTAACCAATTACTTCCAGAAGAACTAAGAAAACAATACATTTAAGATATATTTGGGAATGGAATTCAGCACCACACATAAAAATCTCTTTGTACCCCAAAATATGCTAAATTCCACTGTGCAGACTCAAGTCTGACATGCTCGAACAAGCCAACTAGTCACTCAATAGTGTTCAACACCACCACAACTAGACACTTAGTTCAGAATCTAGGAAATAAAGCCTGTCTGCCTGCCAGTCTACATGCACTACAATTTATGTACTCCAGAAATAAATATCCACTGGTCTAAATTGGTTCGACTATTCCAAAATGCTTCCAAACTCTGCACATGTACTCTTGCTATGAATCCCAATGTTACTCTGCTTGAACACTCAACAACTGCAGTTACATCAACCACTAATACTAATTACTCAATTATTAACTACTAAAGATTACTGGTCACTGAAAGTACAAGTTCTCTGGAGTGAGAGCTGCCATACAGCCGCTGACTTCTTAACTGAGACATTGACTATTTTTAACTTTGAAAATTGGAAGTGAAGCTTCCCAGCAAACTTGGGAAAGCAACAAATGCCATGTGATCCAGCCGGGAATTTGCCAAGTGAAGTTAAACTATGGCCACAGCAGCACAATAAATACAGCTTTCCTTAGTCAAGGTATGCAATGATAAGAGACAAGATTAAGTGACTCTCATGTGCATCCCCCAGAACAATTAAGCAAATCAATGAGTTGAGGCCCTAAGATCTTAGATCTTTTAGGCAGCTGTGTTTTGACACTTAGTTGTCCCAAATACACTTTCTCTCACTTCAAATCACCCAAGGCTTGCTTAAGAGCATTTTTTACATCTCATAGTCCGAGATGCAACTTTAGGATGACATTTCGACACTGACGAGGAAGTACACAGGAGTGCACACACACCTAGCACTAAGATTTACACTCTGTGTTCTCCTGCCCTTGGTGAATGGCTATAAGGCCAATCATTTAAGGGATTTATATCATGCACAAAAAGCCAGATCAAATTCAACCCTCTGCCAATGTTTTTTTTCCAGATGTAGTTATCTACACTCATTACACCAACGGGTACTGCAAGAATGAATGGAGGCATGAATTCTCTTAAACTGCCAGGGCTAGTCACTGAGAAGGTTAGAAGCTGCTGACCTGAACTGTCCATCTGCGAAAGAAGATGGTGTTGAAAAACAAAAAAGCTGTAATAAACCTAGGGAGAAAGGACGTTAGGTACATGGCCTGTCTCACAACACAGACTAAATGGAAAGAGGAAAGCCTAGGGAAACACACGTCTCTCCTTCATGATGTCAAGGAAAGTACCTCAACAAGGAGCTGCGCACCACTGAAGGGCTGAAGTCACCTTTGCCAGCAGCTCGCTCGCAGACAGGGAAGGACAGCTTTGTTGGGTGAGGAAACAGACCCCACCCACGAGCATGATCATTTCTGCTAAGCCATATCAACAGCAGCGAAGACACTGTGGAGGGATGGCCACCCCACCGCCCTCACAGGGGCTGAGGATGTGCCGGTGATGGAAGGAGCCAGGTGGGCCCTCGCTGGGAGCTGGCAGAGCGTGTGGGGACAGGCTGCCAGCATGCCCCAAGGGAGGCACAGAGGGTCGCTGGGGCCACCGGGAAAACTGCTGCGCCCGACTGTGGAGAGAAACCAAATCCTTCCTCCCTGCAGCAGAGGCAAAGCCGGCGTCGGGTGTGACCAGGGCGAGGATTCTGCGTCGACAGCAAGAGCAAAGAGGCGAAAGGGTAGGGACAGGGGGTCCCCGGGGACACCGGGACACAAGGGGAGGATCCCACAGAATACCACAGAACCCCAGGTTAGAGGGGACCTCAAGGATCCTCCGTCCAACCTTTAAAACACGGCCGAGGGCAGCGAGGCAGGGCACAGAGCACAGGGTAAAGCCCCGGGCAGGCGCCCGCCAAGGTGGGAAGACGGGGGCCTGCCGCGGGAACCGGACCCCGAAGGATGGGGACAGCGAAGGTCACTGACCGATAGTGGAGATGAAGGTGGTGTTGAAGGCATCGTCGGAGAAGCGGAAGAGCACGCAGGTCTTGCCGACCCCCGAGTCCCCGATGAGGAGCAGCTTGAAGAGCAGGTCGTAGGTTTTCTTCGCCATGGGGAGGCGCGGCGGCCACCGCCGCCCGCTCCGGTCCCCCGCTCACACCCTCGCCTTCACCGGGCGCCCCCGCCGAGGGTCCGCCCGCCCACCCCGGCCGGTACCAACGGCCGCGCCGCTCGCGAGGGCGGCGGCGAAAGAGGAGGAGGGGGCCCACAAAATGGCTTCCTGTCGCGGGGCGGCCCCGGCGCCTGGCGCGTTCCTCGCGCCGCCACGGGCCCGCTGCTCCTCACGGGGAGGCGGCGGCGCCCGGACTCATAACCCCGCGACCCGACCCGACCCGACGCGTCCCAGGCTCAGCTCGGCTCGTCCCGGCGCGGCTTCCCCGGACGGCGGCAGCTCCCCACAGCCGCTGACCGAGGCTGCGCGTGCGCGCCGCTCGGCAACCGCACAGGCCTCCGGGCGGGGGCGCGCACGCCCTGACGTCAGCACACACACGTACCCCTGGTGGCAATAGGGCAGTAAAAGAGGAA